>JZKD02S1762724.1:5542-17933 GCA_000966675.3 Picea glauca | reverse complement strand
TATATATATATATATATATATATATAATATTATATTATATAATATATATTAATTTAATTAATAACAAAAAATAATTAAATGTTATATGTGTGTGTGTGTGTGTGTTAATTAAATTAAAAACAAAAATTAATAAAACATTAAAACAAAACAAAACAAAAATACATATACCAAACTAATCCGCTCGCGCCCATTCATTACAAAGAAAATTGGGTGCCCATGTACTAGCTGAGAAAAAGCCCATCCGAGGAGAAAAACCAATCTCGATTCTCGATCATACATCATGTTCCCTGCCTAGGTGGAGACCGAGACTGAGACCGAGGGCCATCCGAGACTAAGACCGAGAGTTGTGCACGAGACTGTCGAGGGCAAGGAGGGAATCGAGGGCCATCTAAGAATGAGACCGAGACTTGCGTGCGAGACTGTCGAGGGAAAGGAGGGAAACAATGGTATGTTCTTTAAGCTACCCTAACCTTTCTTTCAGTTATATTTAGCATTGTTTCATTGATTCCATATGGGTGACTACTGATAAAAACCCTTGAATACACAATGCCCTCGGAATTTCCCATGATTTTACAAAAACAATTAACCAATGTGCCTTTTAAAAATACATCTAGAAAATCGTTTGTATCTTGGTGTCTTGGTTGTCCTTGGGACTTAGGCACAGGTGTGATTGGGATATACTTGTAGGGCCATCTGAGACCGAGACTGAGACTTGCGCGCGAGATTGTCCCTCAGAATTTCCCATGATTTTACAAAAAAAATTAAAAATGCCTAAAATAAAAGCCTAAGGAGTCCCCAATAAAACTATTCTACCATAACCCTAACCCTATACTACCCACGTGATCAATTCATCACTTAATAGAGGATAGTTTCATGTGCGAGTTGCTCAAGTTTTTCCATAATGAATCATTTTTTTAGGGGTGAGAATGGAGGAGTAGTATTGTTGAGGACATGCTCGTGGATTTCCTCTCCTTTTGACTCCTCCATAGACTCATCCTCTTGAGATATTATATCCTTTGAACATACACTATAACCATGAATCCAAGATGCCATCTCATCTCTGCTTCTTCCTACTCTTGAGAGGACTCTAGCCACTTTTTCCATTTCTTTGTCAATGTTTTTCTTGGATGGTATATTTTCCATAGTGTGGAGGTCGACAAGTGTTCCTTTTTCTTGCTATTGGTGCACTCCTATATATGAAGGGGTTGTTTGTTCTACTTCATTCCAAACTAGGACTCCCAAGACATAAAAAACATAATTGTGTATATCATCCTCAATGGTCACAATAGGAGTCTAGGAACCAGTCTTCTCAAATGCTTAGTAGTATTTCAATGTCTCCGCAACTAAGCCCAATCCATTATGATTTCCAAATTTCACAAGGTATTGAAAAAGTGTGTATGATATTACCTAACAACATGTACCATAACTAGAATATTCTCTAACCCAGCCTAGCTAGGTTGATTAGAAACTGTAGTGGAAAAGTGACTCAATGGCTTGACCACTTTCTGCCTTTTTGTTGATTCACACCTAGAAAATATGGACAGTTGACTTGGGAATTCATTCAAATATTTCCCAAAAAATGTGGTTGAGTCTAATATAGGATGAGTTGGTACAACTAAAAATGCAGGTGATTGGGAAGGCTGACATTGATTCTCTTTAATCTTATAATTAGAATCCTAGCCGACCTATGTTACCTTTTGGCTTCTTCAACATATCATATTTGATTACAACCTGCTTCATCCTCAAGTCATTAGTTGGAATTTTTGGCAATATGTATTTCATACCAGATGATGTTATTGATTTATGTACCCTTGACCATGAACAAACCTCTTTGTGAAAAACAACCTTTATTGAGTAATATGAAAGGGTGGTAGCTTTAAACTTTGTAGATTTATCTCCTCTCGGCCACATAAATGCATTCAAGATGGCATTCCTTAGTTGATACTAGTCACCATTCCCTTGATATATTCCCTAAGAGGTTATCTTTGGTGGTTTCATCTTGTAGCCTATATCTATAAGGTCACCTTCATTTCCATGAAATTTCCTTCCTCTCAACGCTCTCCTCCTACCTCCGATGGTGCTTAATTAACGTTGTTTCCTTATGTTCCTTTTCCATCCCCATGATAACATATTCACCTCATGCCTTCAATGATGCCTTTATAGAATCAATGGCACATGACCTCACTAGTGTCACCTTACAATTAATATTAGTGCCTTCAATGGTTCCTTTCCAAAATATTGATAATATCACCTCACCATAATCAATGCCTTTAATGGTTCCTTTTAAAATCATCACTTCATGTATTCATTCATGTCACCTCACGATAATTCCACCTCTAATTCCCTCATTAGTTGTAGGATAGTATTTCCAAATTTCACCCTCCCTCATAATATTTGTTTCCTCTCACCTCTCTTTCCTTCACTAGTTCAACCCTAGTGTGGTATCCTCTCACCTCTTGTCTCCTCTCTCTTTCACCTTTGTTTGAATGGTGTGCTCTCATGTTAATTGTTGTCACTATCCCTTCCCTACTTAAGGAAATTTTTTAACCTTTGTTTTTTAGGAACATAGATTTCTTGGGTACTAATATCACCATGTTTACACCTCTTATGTCTTGGCAAGGTTAAGAATTTCCAAAGAACATAAAAATTTGAAATTCTTATGTGACATTCCTCTTATGAAACAAGGATTTGTATATTTTTTTCTTTATTACATTGTTCTTTTCAATGTTGTATAGGTGTACTAAGTGAACTATAACATTTTCATGGTATTTTCAAAATTTGAGTCATTTTGCGTCCATTTATCTGGATAATTAGCTCATACTTTTTGTCATTAGCAATGCACACATAGTAATCTATCAATAAATTATTTATTTGCTTTAAACCTCTTGCTCCTTCCCATATCTAGTTTTCATTGAAGTTGAAATTCTTGCATTTCATTTTCCTCTTGCATGGTTTAAAGAGTCGAGTTGAAATGCCATCAGTTTCACGACCACTCCTTTGAGTAACAACAGCCTAAAATCAAGCGCTAATTAAAATTTATCTAGCAAATTTTCTAGGGCTCTTCAAACCCATCTTAGCTTAGGTGTAGAGATTTGGAATAGGATTGTGAGAATAAATTTCCAAAGTTTCTAAACAAACATAAAGTTTTGAGTTAGGGAGTGAAATCTAGTTGTTATATCACTGACTTTGAGAAGCTCTTCTAACACAAGGGTCAAGAACGAGGTCACATTGGGGTCAACAGAGTAATCAACCCTTATTTGTTGGTCTTGGTGTCGACTGTCGACTGTCCCCCCTCTACTTTGGTATAGTAGGTGGTACCATAAAGGCCATAATATTTTAGACTTCCTACCCAAGGTGATAGCATAGGGAAGGTGGTGTTGTACCTGGGATCGACATTGGCTAGAATCACTCAGACTCCTTGGAGGGTTTCCCACAGCTCTGTGAGATAACTTGCACCAGGGCGTTAGTTCATTAAGAAGGTTGTCAAAGTAACTTTCCCACCCACCAAAACTCAACCCCTTTTCACATCAATCCTAGGATGTTGGATTCTGTCACCAAATAGTCCTTCTTTGTGAGAAGTTTTGTTTGAATGCTTGACTCCTAAATTAATTAGTGTGTGATAGATAATAAAAGTTTGAAAGAGTAACACTATGGTAATAATTATGAGCTTACTATGATACCAATAGGATACTAGTAATGAAGTAGAACCATTGTACTAATTAGTGTTACAACTTGATAGAACAATGCTTATGCATATCCAATTTCATAGACTATTCATAAATATTGATTAAAGAATAGAGCATTTTAACTGCAATTTTGGAGTAATTCATCCTTTTGATTTATCTTTTCTTTCAAAGAGTTCTAGTATTAATGAGAAAACATTTGTGTGTGCTTAATGACTAACATTTTTTCTAACCTTCTATAAATTGCATAGAGCATTATTGTTTCATCGTTTCCTACTAGCTTAAGAGAAAATTGTCCAAACTCTCCTTTATATGAGAAACTCTCAAAAGTCTCTCTTGAGATTCATTTAGATTGCCAAGGAAAAGTTCATTTTATAGTTGTATGCTTTCTTCTAGTTGTAACTTGAGGGTGTCTTGGTATCCAAAAGTGTTTTTGCAAGAAGAGTAGGTTCCAAATTAAGGATTGTGTTCATTGGATTAGAAATGAGTACATATGAACTTAGGTAGAACATTGCTTACCTGAAAATTGTGTTCATTATTATTAAAATTGAGTACATGTGAGCTTGGGTAGCACATTGCTTACCTAAAAATACACATGTCGCCTTCTACAACCCTTGAAATCAATAACACTCACCCTCTGCCAAGAAGAGAGAATGAGAAATAACCCAAGAATACTTTGGAAGAGGAGAGAATGGCCTATTTATACCTTGAAGAGGATGCCCAAAGGAACCTTCTATCAATGAACTTATCTAATTCTATTGTCGAGATGGAACCCAAAAACAAAGAGGCATGATTTCGACTAACCAAATAGGGTATGTGGCACTTGAGGTATAAAATATATGGTATTGTGAGAATTTGTTTCATTTGCATGGAACAATACCTTATGTGGAAAACTATGACTAGTGGAGTGGTCTTTGGGAGTTCATTTGAGTGGGGAGGAGTATTTCTTAGTGTCCTACTATTTCATTTAATATGGAAATGCATGAGGAAAGGGGATGGGGAGCTTACAATCAATAGATCCCATTTTCCTTCTTCTTTGAACATGTTCCATGGATCTTCCCACATGTGACAGTGTGTGTAGGTGCCCACGAGAGCCTCTCATCGTGCCATGGTGTGAGATTATGTTTTGTGTTGGTGGAGGAGAGGTTGGTTGAGTATTCAATTTACAACTTTGAAGGAAATGCATCCTAGGAATGTGTGTTAGGGGTTGAGCACCCTTGTTACGAATTCAGAAAACCCTCCAAGAAATAATATTAAACTTCATTAAAGGTAAAAAGATGCTCAAAATAGCATTGGACAAGGTCTTTGCTACCATTGTTCTTTCGTCGCTTGAGAGTGTTGAGCTTGTCAATGGTTTTCTTATGACATATGTCCTCTTTGTTCTTGCAATTCTCCTCAAACATATCATTTTGAATTCTTCATGATATACCGCATAAGTCTCTTCCTACTTCCACAATTGCACAATAGAGTACAAATAGTGTGGCCAAAGATGGAGTATTGTCTCAATTGTGTGAATGCATTGCCATGTTGTTGATATGAATGTTGTAGGTAGTTCCCAAGATGGAGTGTAATTGTTGTGGGGTGTAACCTCTAGGAAATCCTTATTGAAATCCCATAAATCTTCCTAGTCCAATTTAAAATACTCCTAGATATTGCAACCTCCATATTGTAGCCTCCATATGGTAAGTAGTGGATTCTAGTATGGATTGCACTTAGTGCTTGTTATATTTCCACTAAAAGGTTATTGCATAGTTGGCCATGTATTTCTTCCACCTCACTAATTATCTTGATAGTGTTTCCCTGTTGGTATTCCAACGCCTCCAAAATCCTATGATTGGTTTTTTATGAAATAAGCAAAAAAAATGAGAAATCTTTGCTCATATAAAATCCATTTGCAAACTTGAGGTTCCTCAGGAACACATTTATTTCCCCACTCTTTGGATCGTATTTCATCAACTTTCATAATAAATCATAAACTATCCAACAACGTTAGCCCCTCTTTTAACTATATGTATTTTTGGTATTTTTAACGATGTTTCTTTACCACACAAAATTTGAAGGTTTGTAAGCATAGGAAAAGAGTTATGCAGGTAGGAAACTTATTTGATTATTTTTTATATGTAATTCATCAAGCATCTCAAGATTTTAAATATATCATGAGAGATTTTGTAAGTCAGTGAAATCATTGCTAGATTCAGAGTAACAAGATTGGGGCTAAGGCACAAACTCTATGGTATAGATACTAGTTCATTGAAGCTTACATCAAGTTCCTTCAAATTGATTAAAATACCCATAATTGTTGGGAGGCTCTTATATTGTTATAGTGAAACATTAGGACTTTTAATGATTCAAACTTTTCAATGTGCTTCTATTCTCTTTCTTATATTTGAATATCCTAGTCCCAAGCCTTATATTCATCAAGCTTCATCAATCATAATACTTCTTCCAGAAACATTATAAAAGGTATCTTAGGGAAATAATCTTCAAATATATTTGTGTAGTTGAAAGGTGAAGGTTGAACTCTGCACTTATGTGACACAACCTTCACCTTGCAACGACATGAAAAAACCTTCACCTTGCGCTTATGTGACAACCTTTATGTCTACTACACAAGTGTTGATATAAAACTTATGTAATTGTTCTTCTCTCTTCTCTTTCCATATAGCTCCATAATTCCCACATTGATTTGATTGTGTAACATTGAGTTCATTAGGTATCCAATACTAATATTATTCTCTAAGTATCCTATCAGTTTAATCAACAATCAAATATCAAAGATGTTCTAGTGTGAAACCCTCGAACTAGAAATGTGATCCATCAGACATCCAAGTGTAGCTACAAAACATCCATAGAGCTTCCTGGAGTAACAATTTCCATACCCTCGGGCTTACTATGATTTTGCATGGAATTCCTATGGTGCTTTATGAAATGAGCAGTATAAGCTATTATTTAAGCTTGTCCAAATACCAAACCTATTGATAAACTTGCTATTTGTGCTATTGCATCAAACACTTTCTTTACTTTTATTGCAAGATGATGATTAGGAAGAAAAAATAGAGCATGCAGATACCACAAAGTTCACCTTAAATCATATGCTCTTGTGTTATATGTAAATGTTGAAGTTGGAACCAAGATTCCAAGGGTGCAATCTTGAGTGCCAACAACATCACAAATCTCTTGCTCAGTGACATACTTCCCTTGTTCACTTGATGGGATGGAAAGGGTTGTTGTGGTCTATTCGTTGAGTACCATTTGTTTAAACTATATTGAGCATAGGCACTGGGCAAAGATTCTCTACTTAAAGCCTAAACCTCAGCCAAATTCTCATTCATTCATTCCTTAGCACTTTTCTCTGCCATCGCTTATGCATCTTCCTTTTAAAATGTTTTATATCCCATGCTTCTTAGCTCGAAAGGCTTAGTAATCCTATGATTGTTGTGTCATGTCTTTAGTTGATTACCATTCTGTTGAGTTGTTCGAGTATTACATAGATTTATCTCTAAGAGATTTAGGAGTTGTTCAAGTATTACATCGGTTCATTTATGATTATGATGAAATCATACATCTTTAATATTATTGCTTATGGGGAGAATATATTTGATTTTCTAAGGTACTAATATAACTATCGTAATGTTACAACAAATTCCTTTGGAGGCAATAATTGCAAAAAGACATGAAGAGAGTTATTTGTCCTAACACCCATGTAGCGTATGGAAAACTTGAGACAGTTCCAATAATTGAATATATTCCCTATTTGCTTATTATTTTTTATGAGGAGATAAGAAAATATCAAAGGAAGCAACTAAGGACTGCATAATAAGCTCAAATCAGTGGGTGACTATTTTTAGGTACTTTAATGTTATAGGCTTCGATCTTGAAGGTAGCATTGATGAGTACCCAAGGAGTATAGATTGAACCTTATAAATATTAGCATGTTTGGATTGTGCACAATCTTCCAAGATTTTGATTGTTCCTCGGAGGGTAGCATAAATATAATCTAGGGGTAAAAAAATTAGGGCAATCTAGGTTATGATCATTTAAAAAGGGAATCTTGGAACATAATGATTGAGGTTGATTTCCTGCCAATGTATTTGACATTGAGATAAAGCAAGTTCGTGATACTATAGAATAATTACTGAAACTTGTGAATGAATCTTATGAATGTTTCAAGAAAAAAGAACTCAGGGAAGTAGCATTGTTGAATGGTAATTTTTTCCCTAATTTGTGTGCCATCATGAAAAAAGATGTGTTGTTGCTCCTACTTTTCAGCATCCTTTCTTGGGATATTTTCCGATGGTTACTAAATATTATGGAATTGCTACTTGTGTGTTAGAGACAACCTTCAACAAAACAATTATTTTGTCCTATTTATAGCTCTGCAATAGGTCAATTGATGGCCAAGTTGGGGGTTTCCTTTCATGCTAAGTTTGTCCTTGCTTCTGTGCTAATTAAAAAAGGTGGATGCATGCTTGTAGATTTCTATTCTTATTAAAAGAAATGTGTTAGGTCCAGTTTCTTATGCTTAGAATGCATGTGCATGACTGAGGGTGTCTCATTCAACAATTTCACATTGACTAATCTTGGTTGAGCAATGAGGGTGTATTCACTAGGAGTTACACTCCTATTTCAATTTTTACTCATGGAGGGAACATTACATTAGAGAGGGGTTATATCCTATTATTGGAATACAATACGACACCCTTTGAAGTATGGATTTACACTCCTAATTTTGGCATATGATCATGGTGCATTATAAGAGAAGTTACACTACTATTTGTGGACCAGATTTGGCAGCAAACTTGTTGCAGATTTCTGGTAGAATTATGAAAAAAATGAGGTTACACCACTAGCAGGTTATTCTTGGCATGAAACCTCCCCATTCCTAGAAACAAGAAACTACCCACTTAAGGAGTTACACACTATTCTAGGTAGTGGCATGAGGGTTCATTATGAGAGTAGCTGTAGAAATTTTTAAAATTCAAGCTTTAATGCAACTTCATAAATTTTACCTCTTTCCTAGAGTTTCCCAGACATGGTCCCTGAGAATTTACATCCTTAGGGATGATATGAAATATAATAAAACAATAGAAACAGTAGATGATAATTCACTTCTTAACAACCCTAATCCACTAGGAAATTCAAGAGAAAAGATATCAAGTTTATGCCACAAGTTTCAACATTCTAGGGAAATCTTATCATGCACAAACCAGATCTAAAAGTCACTTTATGACAGCAATATTAATAGCATTAAATTATGTCCTATTGTCTTCAATATCAATGTTAAACCCTTAATAATTTCAACCTCAACTTATGTCAAATCTGTTACATGAAGCAATTCAAATAAAGATGGTCTAGTCATAGTACAAAGCTAGTTTGTTTGCATTCTTGACTCCTAGATTAATTAGAGTGTGTTGTTTGTTCTCCTTAGTTGGATTTAGGATTGAGTCTATGTATAATGGCATCAGTTCTGGGGTCTTCCAACCAATATCGTTTCCTATTACTGCCACTTGTTGGCATGTGTCATTTCATGACTCCAAACATGCCCCTATAATACCTAGATAGTATACCAATAGTAATAGAGCATAATACAAGTGTGAAAGAGTAACACTATGGTAATCATTATGAGCTTATTGTGATACCAATAGGATACTAGTAATGAAGTAGAACCATTGTACTAATTAGTGTTACAGCTTGAATAGCTTATTGTTTCTGTCATTGATGGTGTTATAGGATGTACAAGCAAACAGGTATTTGTCATATCTATCTTCATTGAGTGAGGGAAGTTCAGGTATAATAGAGGAAAGTGAGACATATAGGAGGTCTAACAGGCAGAGATCAACTAGAGGTGAGAAGATCATTAGAAAAATCCATAGACGCATGGCATTTTTTCTTGTGAAAGGAGTATCATGTTCTTATGATCACGAGAGCATAGACGACATCAAGGTGTCCTTGAGGTACAAACATATAGTGAAACAATGGGTACCCAAGGATCTTCCTGAAATAAACATTGATTTTGTGTAAACGAAAGGAATACTGGATTGCTCCATTGTCATTACATGGTTTGGGACTATTTTCCATGGATGGAATAAAGGTATGTTACGATGGATTAACTAAATTGATGGAGTATGTCAGACCCTATTATATCTACAAAGATTGGATACGAATAGTCCAATATACAAGAAGTGTGCAAAGATATGGCTTGGCTACAAATTATATACAACTAAAAGACAATGATCAAAATAAAGGAGAAACTATCTATATTGACGGAAGGCCAAAAGCAGCAGGGAACATTGTAGGTTTTATAAACATTACAAGACCTGCGACCACAAATAAGTGACCCAATTGTGTATTTGAGGGGCATGAAAGAAACCATGTATTTGTATGTGCATTAAATAAATAGTTGTAGCGGAAGAGTTATTGATTGATTACAATTTGAATCGAATAGATACAGACATTGTTATTATGGGGGTGGTACATATACTAATTTACCCAACCTGTAAGCAATGACTCTTATATTTTATGATTTTCATTATGTTATTTACGGTGTTAATCCATTTGAAGAGCTTTGGTCAGTTTACTCGGTGTGGCCTATTTTTTTTATAAACAATAACATTTCTCCTTGGATGTCAATAAAGAGGGAGGATTTCTGATACATTTGAATTTATTTCTCATGATAATGTTCATGGTTCTAATTTTATCGTAATGTGGAAGGATGATCATGGAAAATAAAAAGAGGTCTCAGAACAGGTAAACGAACAACAAGTTTCGAATTGCATTTAATGTGCATTTTATTTCTTTGGCGGTCAGTTATTTTATTTCTTTACATAACTTAATTATCGTTTATTTTTTTGAATACGTAGTTGGTGGGCCATGATTCTTATGATGATTTTCTCGGCGAAAGGGATTTGTATGAATCCCCCAGCCCTATGGTTTTAATTAAAAAAAAAAGATCAATAAAGCAAACAAGGAACTAGCTCACTTGTTAAATATTCTAGATCAAACTCTTGAGGTCGAAGAAAGGATCAGAGAAGTTATGACAAGGCTTAAGACATATAAGGTAATAACCATAATTTCAAGTGGTTTTATTTTTATGTCATGAGATCAATTATGAAAGATGGAATTTTTAACTTTTACATTATCTAAAAAAAAAAATGTTTTCTTTCTTATATAAATATTTTTGGATCATGTTAACCCCGACATGCATGGTGCCAGTAGTAGTGGCATTTTACATATGCCATAGGGTCCCAACACAGGCCCTCATAACCCTATGAGGATGCAGCTATTCATATCTCCACCTTCCACACCAGTAGGTGGGAGCCACAACACACACCCCCAAGAAGCGGCCACACAGGTAGGCTCTGGAGGTCGTGACGAAGATGAGGCTAATGATTTGGCCAACTATATGGTTGATTTTCCTAAAGAAAGACGTGTGACCAACACGGGGACCCTTAAGGGAACATTTATGGTCAACGAGGAAGGGCTTCCATTAAAGAAAGTCAAAGTCCCAAGTAATTTTTAAAATTTTAATTGTTTCATGCTCTCTATGTAGACAAATATTAATCATCTAAATTATTATTTTTGAATTAATAATCATATAATATTTTTGCATGTAGGGAACAATGATTATTATAGGTCCTTGGAGAATAAGGCATTGCTGATTTTTGGGCCCACCATACGTGAGAGGTGGAATTCCCATAATTCCAACCTCGAAAAAGAATTGATGGATTATCTTGAAAGCCTTTTTAGTGTAGACACATTTAATAAGACCTTGGACACCGCTACAGCTGGCCAATATTTAAAATATACATGAGAAACGTATAGGAAGCACTTTAAAAAAAATGATAGGTATGATCTTCCTTTGATGATTCCAGAGAGGGAGTGGAAGACCCTCATTGAGGACGGAAAAGAGAAGAAATTGACAGATGAAGGAAAAACACCCTCTGGTCCCAGAAGGTAAATTACAATTTCAATTCAATACCTTCAATTTGTTTTAGATGTAAATAAAAGTGTGGTATATATTAACATACTTAAAACTTTTGATGATAGGTTGATTGACACGTCAAAGGAAACAAAAGAAAGGCTTTCCAAATGTGGCCAGCATAGGCTAGGCCAGGGCAGCTACTTGAAGTTGCAGTCACAAATTGTAAGTACCCAAATATATTATTTGTATCACCTTCAAAATTTTAGGTAATTGTAGTGAATAACATTAAAAATACATACTCTTATGCAATGCAGTGTGACGAGTTCGGTACTGAAACCACGGAGGAAGACCTCCAGCTTGGTTACAAGTACGGCTATAAAGTTGTAGTTGAACATCAAAAAATATTGGGGTAGTTACCAAGAACCACTTTGCAGGAGAAGGTAAATAAAATTCGATCCACATTAACCTTTATTACTAATATAATATAGTCATGTTTGATATCATTGATAAATTTAATGTAGTACAACTTTGTTTTAATCAGGGGAGAAACAGTGTCAACTAACGCACTAGTATTGGAGAGCAGTGCATTGATAGTGATTTGCAACTAGAAGATGGTTCTCCCATGCAGTCCCAATCCACTGGGGTGTAGCCCCACGATGGTGCTACGACCGAGCACATGACGGTAATATGGTTGTATTTTAATCATATACTTAATAATTCTGTAGTTATACATTTTGTACTTCTATTTTTTTTTACTTATACATTTATGATTGTCCTTATAAATTTT
>JZKD02S1762713.1:98251-109261 GCA_000966675.3 Picea glauca | reverse complement strand
ATGTCAAATATATCTCTAACTTTTTTCCATTGTTATTGAATTAGTACAACCCTATTGTTATTGAATTAGTACAACCCTATTGATTTCCCTTTACTTATCAAATTAGTACAACACTATTCATTTCCCTTCACTTATCATCAAGTGGATATATGTGGGAAAAAAAATCCATTTTTTATTTCCACATAATTGTTGAAAGAGTGAAAGAGTGAAGTGTTTCCTATATTTCTCTACTAGTATTTAAGTGGGGTGTGTAATAAAAAGAAATCCATGGCCCATTTTTATTGAATTATTGGAGTATTCTAAATATTATTTTACTTGTCTTTTAGTATATATGATGCATCCCTGTATCGAGTGATGGGGAAGAACTTTGAAATGGAGCCTCTCCCTAAGGAGTGTCGCCACCTATCAACTGTGACCTATGTCAACGACCCACTTAGGTGACCACCTTAATCTCTAGCATGCACCATTACTTCTCCACCTAGGCACTCTTCATGACCAGCCTCATTCGACATCATTTCACCATCAACTCTAGTATGATGATGCTCGTTTGATACCATTTAATCTCCATGATCATACTTCCCACCTCTCAGGCTCTAGAGGATCCTTCACCTACAATTATGATTCATATGATTTTGATTATGGTTTATTATGGGATTTGTTTCCAATCCTGATGTAACATACCTAGCCACCCACAGAACGAGGTACGCCACCTTCAAGCCCATGCTGGGACTTATTTCTCTTACTGATACCTTTTTAAATTAATAAGGATTCATAAAATAAAATGTTTAACCACATGCACAACAATAACCAACAAGCATGCATATTCTAACGATGTAATGAAACGATAAATAAATACACAACGAAATACATTCATATACAGATAGATAATACCATAACAGAGAGCACTTATCTTTATAAAATAAGACACCAACGAGCTACATACCAAGGACGTTTCATCCAACCGTAGATGCTACTATTCCCAAAACTCAACAGTAGTGTCACCCCCAAGCCAGGGCTATGAATCCACAAGGATGGTTCCAGAGTGTTACTTGTCTTTCCAAACCAATAAACACTCAATCTCTCACAGGCTTTCCCAACACTCACAACAATCTAAGTACCCATCTCTCTTCTACCCATCTTGCACCACCCAAGAGAATGGACCTTCACCCTTCTCATCCATGCAGTCCCTCAAGCAATCCTTCTCCTCATTCTAGGCTCCAACACAACCGGTCCAGAATCTCAATGCTGGAACTCTCAGGACTCGCAGTTGTGAACAATGTTGGACAGAGGCCAACACATCTCAGACATGCAGGCCTCAAGTGATGGCTAGCTCACACCAGCGACCACTACATCCAACAATACCATGGCTAATATTCGTCATTTTGGTTCCCTTTCCCAAATCAAGACGCGGGTGAGGATGGATCTATGAGTGATAGGTAAGGATGGAATGAATGAAAAAGTGAGCAAGTGAATGAAGGAGTGAACAAGATATCAACCACACCCCTCATCAGACCAGAGGCGGGTTTAAGTAATTCATGGGGAATCAAGAACCTCCTGGCCTTTCCCAAGAATCCCACGTAACTCATCCACACCCCTTAGACCAAAGGGTGACTAAAATAAGAAATAAACATTTATCCCCTCAAGCCCCCTATAACTCTAGTCCTTGTCTATCTAGCAACCAATGATGTGTGTATTATTAATAATGATGAAAACATTACATTTCTTGGGAACACTAGACTTTTAATAATTGTTTGGGCACTCTAGCCTCTCAACAATGTAACAATACTTTATTCTAAAATGGGAGTTCGAAACCCGGGTTGTTACATCCTCTCCCCCTTAATTTGGCATTGTCCTAAGTGCATATACAAAATAGAGATCAAAATCTCAAAATTTATTCAAAAAGTTGTGGGTACTCTGCCTGCATGGAATCTTCATGCTCCTAGATAGCATATTCAGGACCGTAGCAGGTCCATTGAACTTTTGCCAGATCTATAACTCGATTTCGGAGCATTTTTACCTTTATGTCCAATACCTACACTTGTTGGACCTGAAAGTATCCCTCTATCTCTACCTGAATCAGATGCCAATCAAAAACATGGTTAGGATCATGTACATATTTCTTTAGTAAAGAGACATGAAATACACTATGCACATTCATGGAAGAAGGCAATGCAAGCATGTATGCAACTGGCCCTATTCTGTCCAATATTTTAAATGGACCGCAGAATCTGGCTGCCAGTTTTGTACAACTACCCAATTTCAAATAATTTTTCTTGGGCTTCACTTTCAGAAGCACATGATCCCCTACTTTAAATTCTCTTGATGTCATGTTCTTATCTGCATAGAATTTCTATCTATCTTGAGTTGTCTTTAAATTCTACTTGATCTTAAACATCTGGTCTTCCATATCCTTGAGAAACTCTGGCCCAAGTACCACTTTGTCTGTTGGGTTGTCCCAGCTCACTGGAGTATTGCATTTCCTACCATACAAGGCTTCAAATGGGCTCATTCTCAATGAATCTTGATACCCATTATTATATGCAAACTCAACCAAGTGTAAGTAATCTCCCAAGTTAGATGGCTTATCCATCACATACATTCTGAGCATGTCTTCAATTATTTGGTTGACCCTCTCTATTTTTCCATATGACTGGGGATGGTATGTTGTGCTAAATTTTAGATTTGTACCAAATCCTTTAAACAATCCCCTCTAGAAATTGGAGGTAAAATTTGTATCTCTGTCCAAGACAATTGTCCTAGGTATCCCATGCAACCTAGCAATCTCTCTCATGTAAATTTCTGCAATATTAGTCAATGTATGTGTTGTCTTTACAGGCACAAAATGAGCATCCTTTGTTAATTTCTTAACCACCACCATGATGGAATCATGTTGCTTATTCATTCTAGGTAATCCTATGATCAAATCCATGGTTATCACCTCCCACTTCTTCTCTGGGATTGGAAATGGCTACAGCAAACCCGTTGGGTGACTATGCTCGGCCTTCACCTTCTGACATTCCATACATTGAGCGATGTAATCAACAACATCCTTCTTCATTCTTGGCCAAAATAATTGGCTTCTTACGACTATAATTGTTTTCTGGTAACCAGGGTGCCAAGCATAAGGAACATCATGCATTTCCTTCAATACCAAAATCCTCAGTTATCTGGAACTAGGAACATAGATTATATTCTTATGCATGAGTAATCCATCTTCTTTTATCTCATACTCCTATATTTTTTGCTATACATCTCCTTGCTATAAGATTTTCTTTACCTGTAGCTAATGTTGATCTGTAGCAAGACCATCTAAAATTATTCTCTTCAAGTCTAACTGATGCATACTCACAGCAGTAGCATGCATGAGATGCACTCTTCTACTAAGTGCATCAACAACTTTATTCTCCTTTCCCTTGATATGCTTGATATCGAAGTCATATTCACTTAAAAATTCCATCCATCTTGTTTGTCTGGCATTCAAGGTCAGCTACTCAAAAAGATACTCCACGCCAATGTGGTATGTCCTTAATTCAAATTTCTTCCCCATGAGATAATGCCTCCACATCCCTAAGGCATGGACAATGGCAACAAGTTCCAAGTCATTTGTGGCATAGTTCCTCTCATGTTCCTTAAGATTTTTGGACTCATAACCAATGACATGTCCATTTTTCCTGAGGACCCCCCCAATTCCTTCCTTGCATCTGTATATACCACAAAACTTTCATTTGGGTCAAAAATCTTTAACACAGGTGCACTAGTAAGTAAATCCTTAAGCAGATTAAAATTATTTTCACACTTAGGCGCCCATTCAAATTTAGTTCCCTTCTTTTGCAAAGAAGTGATGGGATGAGAAATCTTAGAGAATCCTACTGTGAATCTTCTGTAGTAACTGGATAATCCCACAAAAGATCTGAATTTTGCCACATTTATGGGTGTTGGCCATCCTCTAATGGCTTCAATCTTTTATGGATCTACTACTATGCCCTACTCTGAAATAATGTATCCCAAGTAATGGATTTTCTTTTGATAAAAAGAACACTTACTCAGCTTGGCATACAACTAATGTTCTCTCAGCACTTGCAATACCAGTCTTAAGTGATGTTCATTCTCCTCTTCAAACTTAGAATAGACAAGTATGTCATCCAAGAACACTATGACAAACTTATCCAAATAATTTCTGAATATGCCATTCATTAAGCACATAAATATAGTTGGTGCATTGGTCAGTCCAAATGGCACCACTACAAATTCATAATTCTCATACCTGGTTCTAAAGGTTGTCTTATGAATGTATTCTTCCTTGATTCTTACTTGATGGTATCCTGACCTCTGGTCAATATTTGAAAATATCTTTTATATCTCATCAATCTCTCGTTGTTTTCTTTGTAGCTCTACACTTATATTTTCAGGATTCTTCCAGTTTCTATTAATGTTTCCTGCTCTCCTTCCCCCTTGCGTAAATTGGACTCTGTCTCTGCATTACCAACTCTGGTATTCTGACCTTCAACCTCCTTATCATGGTTGGAGGCTCCCTCACCTTCTTCCATTTCTTCAATATGCATTCTGAGCAGATGTGTTTAAACGCCTTAATTCTACAAATTGTGCAAGCGATCATTTTGTTAGAATTATGCATATGATAAACAAAATTTGTCAAACCATATTACCATTTTTTTTTTCTTATTTTCAATTTGCGAAGAACATAGATGTATCAATCTACACTGTATAACACTTCCATGTTATCCTTTAGCCGATACAGAATTCAATTCCGCACAGGTATTTCTTTCAAACCACCTTCCTAGGTGACCACGACTAGAAACCACGGGCTAAATTCTTCCTTAGCACCTTTCTATCTCGAAAACAACCAATTCGGCCACTATCCTTTCTTCCCTTGGCTCTCAAATGCATGTGACCACAGTCATGACCCTGCGCTTACTTGAAAAAGTGCTTATCCAGGGCTTCGAGACTTTAGAACTTCAGAACCTTCAACCAAGACCTGATGAACGGTCCTCATCCTCATTCACATTCCATTATTGATATCCAATTCAGGACTCCGCACTTAGAGACTTCAACACTTTCGACCTCCGCTTTCCCCTAGACTACTTTGTACCCGAAGTTTGGAATCAGGCACCATGCGTCCTCCTCAAATCAATGAATCTAGTCCACTTCGGGACTCTGTCCTTCAAAAGTTTCAACTTTTCCCACTTTCTTCTTCCAAGAACTCTTTTACCCAGAGGTAATGATCTACTGACGTGTGTCCTCCCACAAATCAATGGCTGTGAATCACTTTGTCTCTTTGGGCTTCAGGGCTTCAAGCTTCGGGAATTTCAAACTCTTCGCCTTTACTCTCTCTCGGAGTGCTTTCACCTGAATTCGACGATCTGTCAGCACATGTCTCTCACAAATCAATGGTTGTGAATCACTTCGGGTCTTCGAGAGTTCCCAACCCAATTCCAACTGCCACATATTTTTCCCCTGGAGTTCCCAGTCTTCAGACTGCATGATCTTTTTCCACGTGGTGAAATACTAGAAGCGGACACGTTGCCCAATCAGGCAAGTGACACATGTCACGTTCTAACTGATATTTCCATCCTCCACATGCTCAAAACTTACTAACACGTGGCACACATCCCATGTGTCCATGTCATCCTGGGTGACATCCGCAAGCCACGTCATTTCGAAATTCTGGGGTCCACATCACCTCCAGGTGACATCATCGTGCCCTACCACTTTGGCTCTTCAGGCTTTGGGACTTCGGGTTTCGGGAGTTTCCACACTAGAAAATTCCAATTCTCCCGAACTAGCTAATCTACCAACATTTGTCTCCCTTATCAGACGGTTCGTATTAACCCCAAACTTCAGGACTTCAAGAGATACTGCTACATAGATCAACGACTCTTTTTGATTTGAGATCAATGGTCCTCAATTAATTCGGGGCTTCAGGTAATTCTTGCCCTAGTACTTCTCTCTGCAAAACCTTTTGTAGTACTAAGTCTCTGAAGTGAGACATCTAGTGTCGCATGTCCTTGTTGATGGACAGTCTAGATGAACTATGGGCTTCGGGCCTTTGGAAGTTTTGGCTTTTCGCATTCATCTTTCTTCCAAAGTGGTTATCCATCGTAGTGCAGGATCTCCTGCCATGTGTCCACCTCGATCAACGGTCTAGATCTACTTCGTCTCTTCAAATTTTTGATGGTTTGATCACTATCATGTAACATCACTAAATGCCTTTCAATTTGTGGGGGCACACATCGATGGTTTGGAGTAACCTGCCTTTTGCTCTGCAATTCTTTCAACATTGACACATAACCCCTCGATGAAACCATGGTTTGGATTTCGGGACCACCTTGGGGAATTAACTCCCGCGCAACTTGGGCCCCCGCAATTCCTCCTGGCCATCGATCTCTCTCTCCATTGGGATATCAAGGTTGTGACTTAACCTTTTCTTCACTTTTAATAGATGACCCTTGTTCACCTACCCTTCGATCCAATGATATCAGATCTCTCTCGATCCCACAATGGCAATCACTCCTGAATTCGAAGGGGATGGTCATGAACCTTCAAACCCTCGCAAAGGACCTCTGACGTTCTATCTCCTTCATAGACTCTGCAATGCCATTCCTCTTGAGCTTATCAATTTCACGGTCAAAATTTGATCTTGATCACGAGACTCTAACCAACATACCAGGTCCATACTGGCCTGATGTTCCAACCAGAAGCTCTGATACAAAACTGTAACATACCCAGCCACCCACAGGCCAGGGTACACCACCTTCAAGCCCACCCTGGGACTTCTTTCTCTTACTGATACCTTTTTAAATTAATAAGGATGCATAAAAGAAAAGGATTTAACCACATGCACAACAATAACCAACAAGCATGCATATTATAACAATGTAATCAAACGATAAATAAATACACAACAGAATACATTTATATACAGGTAGATATTACCATAATAGAGAGAATGTGTCTTTATAAAAGAAGACATCAACTAGTTGTAGCCAAGGACATTCCACCCAACTGTAGACACTATTGTTCCCAAAACTCAACAACAGTGTCACCCCCGAGCCAGGGCTATGAATCCACAAGAACGGTTCTAGAGTGTTACTTGGCTTCCCAAACCAGTCAACACTCAATCTCTCACAGGATTTCCCAACACTCACAGCAATCCAAGTACCCAACTCTCCTCTACCCAACTTGCACCACCCAAGAGAATGGACCTCCACCCTTCTCTACCACACAATCCCTCAAGAAGTCCTTCTCCTTATTATGGGCTCCAATGCAACTAGTCCAGAATCTCAATGTTGGAACTCTCAGGATTCATAGTTGTGAAAAACATTGGACACAGGCCAATGCATCTCAGACATGCAGGCCTCAAGTGATGGATGGATCACACTAGCGACCACTACAGCCAACAATAATGTGGCTAATCTTCGATAGTTTGGTTCCCTTTCCCAAATCAAGACACGAGTGAGGATGGATCCATGAGTGATAGGTAAGGATGGAATGAATGAACAAGTGAGCAAGAAAATGAAGGATTTAATGAGCATCCCACATAAATGATCAGACCAGAGGTGGGTTTAAGTAATTGGTAGGGAATCAAGAACCTCCTGGCCTTCCCCAAGAATCCCACATAAATGATCCACCCCCCTTAGACCAAAGGGTAATTAAAATAGGAAATAAACATTTATCCCCTCAAGCCCCCTCTCTTGTGGAATCATAGCCCCCTATAACTCTAGTCCTTGTCCGTCTAGAAACCAGCGATGTGTGTATTATTAATAATGATCAAAACATTACATTTCTTGGGCACACTGGCCTTTTAATAATTGTTTGGGCACTCTGGCCTCTCAACAATGTAACAATACATTATTTTAAAATGGGGGTTCCAAACTAAGGGTGTTACACCCAACAACATGATGACTTATTTTTATTCTTCCCTCTAAGGTCTCCTCTCCCATTTGGTTCCTTTGTCTCCCATCCTCTACACATGTCTTCTCCCTCACCTCCCATTGGACCCATGCATCTCTCTAAGCTTTGTGTCCCTTGATTTTCCTTCACCCCATCCTCGACCATGGATAGGGGTATTTCATCATGTCCCTCTAGAGGCAAATCCTCTCATCACTCTTCAGGCTCGCGGCTTATATCAATAATAGAGGACATGACAAAGGCCTATGAAATTCACACGCCACTAGAGTTCAGAGCCAAAATTGATCTGGTGAAGGAAGACATCAAATTACTTAGTCACTTCATCCCGGATGAAGACCACTAGTTCTTGGATTCAAGACTTGGGATCCACACAAGCGAGGGAGTCTTAGTACCTAAAAACCATATACATTTAATGGCATATCAAGATGTCAATGGGTCGACTCTTCATCAAAATGAATGAGGTGCATCAGGAGATTCTTTTGTAGCTGGACGACTTGAAGTTGTAGATAAAACTGGTGGACCACAAAATTATTTTTTTAGCATACAAGTTTGCTAGATTGGACCTTACCAACTTGTATTTTCCTCAACCTTAGCTTCCTATGGTTGACGATCACCCTCGTATTTCTTAATTTAGTCATGCTTCTTGGTTTAATTAGTATGTTTTTTTAGTCTAAGAGGTCTAGGAGTTTTTTCCCCATGTCCTTACAGTCTCTTTTATGATAGGAAGAAGCTAAAATACCTCATATCATACATACCTATGCTTTATTATTTCATGTTTTACAATTTTAAAAGACTTAAGTTTAACAGAGTTATAGACAATTTGATGCATTATTTCTGGTCTAATATCCCTCATGGAAAACCAACAATAAAGTTTTTTGTACAATATTTTTACATACTAATATAAATATTGTGGATAACTTACAAAAAAAGAGTATATATGATACATTTTTTATAATTACGACATAAGCCTTTTATTTCTTGGAGTTTTTCTAACTTAAAAACCTTTCATTTCTTGGAGTTTTCCCCACTTATATAGCTCTCCATATTTACCCTCTACTTACCCTTTTTCCCAGAATTCTTCTCTCATTTTCAACATCTAAGTTCTTTAGTTATATTTATGAACTTCTCTTATGTTATAGTTATGTTTTCCTCTTTTATCCTTATGGTGGAATTATGCCCACATATGTTTTTGTTATTTTGTCTGACTATCATAGGGTTTCAAGTTTCCATGGAGTAATTCATATTCTAACCATGTTTAATTGTGAGAAATCCCAACATAACCATGTTGAATTGTGAAAAATCCCAACATATAAGACATGTTAATTATTTGTCTGGGCGATTACAACTATGAGGAATCACACTACTATCCAATAGTATTTCCAAATCCTACACTTTTTCATGTAACCTCCATGCTGAGTCCATTGAGTAATGAAAAAATCAATTGACTTGTAGAAGCAAAAGGAGTTTCCAACCCTAATATCAAGATAGGCTAATAGGAAGGTGTGAAAATGGTAGATCTAGTGTTGCCATGGATATCGAAAGATTGGCAATGGATGTAAAGTTGGAATAGAGCTCTCCATTATTGTGGTAGGTTGATTCTAAGGAAAATATTTGGTGTCAATTGTTTCCTTTGTTGTTTTATAACCTAGGTTGGAGATGTTAAATTCGGTGAATATCTACGGTTCGACGGTGAATACCTCTTATGTAGTGAATTTCCTTGTGCACTATCATTGATACAAATAAGTATCGTTGTGTTCTTCAACATGATGTATAAATGATCTCTTATATATTTGTCTATGGATCATTGGACCTCTTTATTTGTAATTAGCAATGAGTCTTGGTGTTTCATATTCTTGTATAAACATTTGCTCCATGATGTTGGAAATCTCAAATTAAGTTTTTTTCCAAAAAAATGTAATGTAGATGAATGCATTGTAGTTAATTTCTTGAATTACCAAAATAGGGTTCTTAGGTTGGATATAAGTAACATGTCACAATTATCTATACTGACTCTTTCTATCCCATATGAATTTAATGTCCCAATTGTAAATGTGGATAATTTTGAAGCAGAAGTTGATGATATTCAAAATGTTTTTTTTATATTTTTTTATCATTTGCATCAAATTTTAATGGAATGAGAAAAAAAATACAATCTATAATGGAATTTTCCAATTATTCAATATAGTTATTAACTTGATGAGAACTTTCCAAAGTATTCATTCTTTTAGAGGTTACATTAAGATATTTTCTAAATATTTGAATCTTCTTAATTACAGTGAGAGTAGTGAGGTGCTCTACACCCTACAATGATCTATCAAACATTGAGAATGATCAATTTTTTTTTTCATTTAATATGAAAAATTAATACATGACATGAAATTAAATAATAAAAAAATTACTTTGGAAAATTTGTTCATGATAAAGTATGGACAATTTTTTCAATACCATTTTTTTTTAATACTTCAATTATTAATTTTTTCATTCATTTAAAAATGATTAAATAACAATAAACAATAATTATGATGATGATGATGATGATGATGATGATTAACATCCACTAAGACCTAATTGGTCTATCGGACCTTAAGACGGTAAGTGATTACTTGTGATTCTTTAGAATTTTGTTTCTGTGCTCGAAAAGCATTATGTTAAGGTCCTAACCCGCACATAGGTAGATCAATGTATTCGAATGTAATAAAAGTCAATATTAATAAGACCTTTCAATAAAATAGAATAAAGTGGATGTAAGAAGACCTAATAGAAGCTTCTGCTTCTAGAAGGATCTTCCTCTAGATGCTTCTCTTAATAGACATATTTAGTATAAATAAGGGGCGAGGGTATGTGAACCCTAGCTTGGAGATTATTGTAATAGAGCACTGCTCGAATTGAGGTTGCCCCCTCGAAGAGGCCTGTGAACATTGCTATCTGAATCAAAGTGTTGTTTTTGTTGCTATTTCGTATATCATTTATGTGTATTGTGAAGATTTTGCTGGATATTTTACTGTTATTCTGTCATTTCTAGCATTTCATTTTTGTTCTGCATATTTTATATATCTGGTATCTTGCAAGTGGTATCAGAGCACT
>JZKD02S1762713.1:80764-90942 GCA_000966675.3 Picea glauca | reverse complement strand
AGAATTAATAGGTGCAAAATAACAAATTGCTATATACATGTTCTTAGCATTGGTGTCTAAAATTTCTATCCAAATGTATTGATTAAGAGGGTCAATCTTATGAAGTTGAATGTGACAAGAATTTTTTTTTCTAATATAACAAGCTATGCCTCCTATCCATCTACGGTAGGATTTTTTGTTCCATGCCAACCACAAGAAAAATCCTTCCATGTTAGGGACCTTAGACTCCTCATGCTCCCAAGTTTCAGCTAAGTAGATAATATCAATATCACTCAGGATCCAACTTATCATAGGACCTTTGCGCCATGGAAAGCCATGACAATTCCAAAAAAGGACCCCAAGTGTCCCAAATTCCTATTTATTATTATCCTTATGGTCTCTATCCCTAACGATAGCTTTTCGATTTCTAATTATTGCCCATTTTCCTTCTTTCATGGCTTCTTTTACGTTTTGAACTTCCTTCCTTAATTCAGCTTGGTCTTCGGGAATGAGGTCTTCATTTATAAATATTCCTGGCCCTTTTAAGCTCAGAGATTTACTAAGTATGCTATATTTATGGTCATTACAACTTACTTTGACATGGATCAACCTATCTTTGTGACCAATTTATAAATATTTAACAATAATAATAAATTAGTTTTTTAAACAATTAACAATGTTTACTACCAAATTTATACATTTTTAAACCTTTTCTACTTAATCTCACTCAAACAAATCTTTTTATAATTAAATCGTAAAAAAAATCATATATTTTAAATATAATTTAGAAATTAATAATAATAATTTTATAAAATAATTATTAATTTCAAATTTTGAAAAAAATACAATTTTAAAACAACAACCTACTCTTTCATTATATATATTTATATTTTCTCTTTGCTATCATTATTTTTATATTTTCTCTTTACAATCATTAATCTTATACACTATTCTATATAGTCTTAGGCTAAAGATTCTACGAAATGAAGATTTTTTGGGGGGATATTTACCCAAAATCCAACGAGAAATTGTTGGATTCATAGATTTAAGTGATTATTTCTGTAAAATCTGTGTGCCCTAAAAGTTTTTCAACATGTTGAATCCATTTCTACATTCAAAAATGAATTCTGATAAACAAAAAAATAGTAAATTGTGTAAATTTATATTGCCAGATTCCTCGTAAAACAACAAACCAACACCATTCTATATATATTTATTTGACTACTTTTTATTTATATTTACTCAATCATTACTCACCTACACTATTCTATATATATTTATTTGACTACCTTTTATTTATATTTACTCAATGACTTATCTCTATATATGTATAACTATTTTTAGCAATATGCTTATTTTAATTTATTATCACAAATGTCGTCCATGAGAAACAATATCCCATTTACACCATTATAGAATTGTATAATTTGTCGCATGTTCACCTTTACTTCTTATTTATATATTACATCGCATTGATAAGAGAGACGTTGTAAATATGTAACATTAAGTAAGTAACATGATAACATCGTTGTGCCTAATTCGACCAACCGCACAGATGTGCCCTAATTCGACCTAGGCGCATCAGTGTTGTTGGTCGACTTAAGGTGGGAAGGATGAGGTTTTTTTAGAGGTTTTAACACCATTGCACCTAAGTCAACTCTGTGCACCAATGATCCTAAGTTGACCATGTGCATTGGTACTCCTAAGTCGACCATGTGCAATGGTGCTCGTAATTCAACAGTGCACACCAGTGCTCCTAAGTCGATCATGTGCACCGATTCTTAACAAATAAAGCACACTGATAACCGCTATTAATATAAAATACTAAAATATCATTTTTTATTTTATAAAAAATAAAATGCATCGCAATGCTCCCTAATAACAAAGCACATCGATGTGAATATAATGAACACAATGGAATAGGTATGCTCCTAATTTTACCAACTACATCAGTTCTCTTACAAAACAATATGCCCCAATGCTTAAAAAATAAAGCGCATAGATAACCTCTATTAATATAAAATGTTAAAATGTATCACGGTGCTCCCCAATAACAAAGTGCACCGACGTTCCCCTTATAACAAAGCGCACCAATGCTCCACCAATAACAAAGTGCATCGGTGCTCATAAGTCAACCATGCACATCGATGCTCCTAATTCGACTGTGTGCACCAATGCTTAACAAATAAAGTGCACCGATAACTGATATTAATATAAAATACTAAAATATTGTTTTTTTATTTTATAAAAAATAAAATGCATTGCGGTACTCCCCAAAAACAAAGCGCAATTATGCACGTATAACGAATGCACTAAAACAAGTGTTCTCCTAAGTTAACCAACCACACTAGTGCTTTTATAAAACATAATACGTTGTTGCTTAACAAATAAAGTGCAAAGATAACCATTATTAATATAAAATGCTAAAATGCATTGCGGTGCTCCCCAATAAAAAAGATTATCGGTGCTCCCCCAATAACAAAGTGCACCATAACGATTGTTTTTTTAACAAAAAAAATAATTTGAAAACCATAAACCTTCCACGATACACTTAGAAACCAATACATCCCCTATACATTCTAGTTAAAAAAAAAATTGATCTTACTATTAGGTGCATCGTTAAAGCGTAAAATAAAATAAAAAATTACCAAACCGAATCAATGCGCTGAAATATACAATGAAAAAATGAGAGGGAATTTTATATTTTCAAAATGTATCTGTTTATAAATGAAAACTATAATAATTATTTCATTATTTTCCCAAAATTTAGAGGGGTGGTTTATGCAAGAGATATTTACAAGCAAAGTATTTGGAGTGGGTAGATTTTTTTGAAGAACGAGATTTACATACAAATTTGGAGAGGAGAAATTTAAGGTATGTGATTTTATTCTATTCATCATCTCAATATTTCCCCTATTTGATTTAAACAAATTCACTGCATTATAAAAAATATTTACAGTTACATTCAATATTGAAAGTCCTAACTTCCTTGTTGTTTCTCTTGGTTGTCCTCTCTATATTTCACAAGTAGAATTTTTTTAAGCAATAGATTTTTATAGGGTTTCCTTAATTTTATACGGAACTGTTGGCATATGTTTCAATGGGATCACTCATTGCAATGGATCCCAAGCCCTATCATAGTCAATTTTGTTTTAAAGAAATATTTTCGCAGTTCACAGTGCACTTTGTACAGGAATATCACATTGGTGCATATTTTACTATACACGAATGAGTTGGTAGGACATGCCATATTCCAACAATCAATTGTATAAGTGGGGTTGGTAAATTCCTCCCTAGTGTCAAAGAGATATTCGATAATCCCCTCTAGGAAAAAAAGAGGAGGTCTAGGTATGTGATTTACAAGTGAATTGACGTCAATTATTATGTCTACAAGGATGATGAGAATGGTATTTTGGAGAAATTCAAGCGGCTTGTGGAGGAGGAGATGTGGGCTAGAGAATTGAGGGAGTGGCAGAGGATCTATTTGATGATGAAGAGTGGGGATCTTGTTTCCATTAAGATGGCCCTATTCGAGGAAGAGGAGGATGTGGAAGAAATGGGAGAATGAGACAAGGGAAACCAACAATAGAGAGAGTGAGAGTTTATTTCCCATGTGCCTACTCTAAATGAGAAAGCGATCAAGTGCATGGTTGTGGAGAAGAATAAACATGAGATTATTAGTAATTACATGAGTGAGTATATCATGGAGGCACAAACTAAGGCCAAGGAAATGATTAATATTTAGTGATAAGGCATGCTATCAAATCTTATGGATCATCAGTTGTTTTTCCAAATGCACTTCTTAACTTGTATTAAATATGCAATATGGACCTTAGTTTGTTCTTGAAGCTGAAAAAGTATTATAATTAAGACATCCACCAGGGTCCTTTCTTGTTGAACAGGGATGGCATTGGTGTAACATCCTCGTTGCCATTCTTCTCTAATACCATAATGTAAGATCCCCGTTACCATTCTTCTCTGATACCATAACCTAATGTTACTCATCTTACCACTGAATAATGATACTCCAAAATCCAATGCACATATTCTACTCTATAGCATAAGTATGCGCATAATTACTTGAACTAACATGTTCAACCCCAAGCTAAGTCGTGCCACCCAAACTTTCATCTTATGACACACCTTATAATAGTGAATGCAACTCAAAACAACTGTGTGCACAAGCATACTAAGAAAACAACACTATTGTGCACATAATCCACTATGAACATGTGATATCTACTACATGCACAACCATTCTAGCATAACATGCCAAATCTTTCTTTTCCTTATGTGTGCGAACTGCTTCCCTATGTGCACAAGCGAATCCATCCCCTTGTGCACACAAAGTATTTCTCTGTGTGCGTGACCATTATAAATTGGCCTTGGAGATTCATGACCAATATTATAAGGTTTACTTAATAGGAATAACTAACAAAAACTGTCATACTTATGCACAACTACAAATATTGAATATCAACACCACACTTACATGCACAAGCAACATTATACATAATAACAACAATTACTTATATGCAACAACATACAAGAATTAAACCCATATTGAACATACATAATTAAGCACAGAGTAAATGAGACAAGCACATAAATATACTTATCATTTATGAAAAGTCACCAACTGCACGCAAAACTCAGACGTTCCTCCCAACCATAGACTATGTTTCTCATATACTTTCAACAACAGATCATCCCCGAGTTGGGGCATAACTCCACCAAGGAAAAATGGTTCCTAATGCCAAGCTAAGGTCTTATAATCACGGAGTTGATGAGTCTAAGGTGCCACTACTGCAACTAGACTATGGTATCTCATTCCCCACATGTCTGTTACACCCAAGGAAGTGTGCCCCTTCTCTTCTCAACATTCCCTCGGCTACCCCACTTCCCTTCCAGGGTTCCAGCAATAGGCTAGATAGGAAGTCTCAGAGACCTACAAATAATTCCCAGTGCACCAGGGAAAAATTCCTAGGAAAACTCTCACCTAGAGAGAATGCTCACGGGCTTGACAACCCACCTCTTCAACAAAATATCTCTCACCTAGAGAAACTACTCATGGGAATGAAAACCCTCCTCTTAAACAACAAAACTATGGTTACAATAAAAAAAAACACTTACAAGATTTTTTCTACAGATAAGGTAATAGTCATCCTTCTCAGATTGTTTGACCCCTTATTCACCTAAGAAAATGAATGAATCCCCAGAATGTATTCCTCCTCCTTTTCCCTTTTTCGGTGGAGTTATCCCCCCATTTCTTTTTGTTTGATCTGTCGGAATGCAATGATGTAATATTATTAATAACCTTGAGTGTGACTACATTTTACAAGGATAGGCACACTCACATATTTGCATCCCATCTCACCAACCTCATTACCACGCAGGTTCTCTGACCTCATATATATATATATATATATAACTCAGCTTGATGTGGACCTCCAGATAATCCTCGCGCACTTACTCAAGTGCATTTAATACTATGAAATGTGCACACCACTCCTTTGATGTGCAACCACGTGCACTTACCAAGTTGTGTTCATCACAATGAAATGTGTGCACCCTTTCTTTGATAACAATACTCATGCATTGCTCAGGTGAGCACAAAACCAAAACTTGGTACTAACGGCTCACCATCCTATATGTACATTTATATTTACAATTGGTACCAACTACTCACCAACCAATATGTACAATTACAAAGGGGTTCGGATTAGGGAAATTACATTCCCCTCCCCTCCCCCCTATTTATAAACTATCCTTAGTGCATTATATACACATGTACATACAAAAATTCAAAAATATTCAAAAATGTGTGGATACTCTACTGGCATAGCATCATCACACTCCCAAGTTGCATCCTCGGGATCATACCATGTCCATTGGAATTTTAATATATACATGGCTTGATTATGGATATATTTGAGTTTCTGATCTAATATACAAACCGATCACACTCAAAAATCACCTTTTGGCTCCACCTTAATCACATTCTAATCAATAATATGATTAACATCAAGTACGTACTTTTTAATCAATGATACATGGAAACAATTATGAATACACAAGGATGTAGGCGATGCAAGCATATATGCGATAGGACCAATCCTTTATAAGATTTCAAATGGCCCATAGTATTGCACTGCCAGCTTAGAACAATTTCCCAACTTCATGGATTTGCGTCTAGATGTCACTTTCAAGAACACGTGGTCGCCCACTTTAAACTCTCTTTGATTTCTACCTTTATCTACCCATATTTTCTTCCTGTCTTGGGAAGCCTTTAAATTCTACCTTATCTTTACTATCTAGTCCTCCATTTCCCTGAGAAGATCTGGCCCAACCACTACGTGGTATGCTAGGTTGTCCCAACTCACTAGTGTGTTGCACTTTCTACCATAAAGTGTCTCAAATGGGCTCATATTTAAAGATGCTTGATACCCATTTATGTAAGAAAACTCTACCAAGTGAAGGTATTCTTCCCATTTTATGGCTTATCCATCAGATATATCATGAACATATCTTCAATCACCCGATTTTCCCTCTCTATTTGTCCATCTATCTCAGGGTGATATGTTGTGCTAAAGTTCAGATTTATCCTAAATCCTTTGAATAACCCTTTCCAAAAGTTTGAGGTGAACTTAGAATCTATGTCAAACACAATTTTCTTAGGTACTCCATGCAGCTTAGCAATTTCGTTCATGTATATTTTAGCAATATTGGTTGCCTTGTGTGTTGACTTCACTGGAATAAAATGGGAATATTTAGTAATATTTTCCACCACTACCATAATAGAATCATGTTTCTTAGCTAGATGTTTGTGCTCAGCCTTGACCTTTTGACATTCAAGGCATCTAGCAATAAAATTAGAAACCTTATTTTTCATGCCTTGCCAATAATATTGTTATTTTACAGTGAAAATTGTATTCTGGTAACCTAGGTGTCCTGCATAAGGAACCTTATGCATCTCTAACAATAACAAATATTTCATCTCCTGAACATTTGGCACATAGACTCTGCACCTATACATGAGGATTCCATCCTCTTTTAGCTCATAACATTCAAATTTTTGCTACAACATACATTGTTGTAAATTCTCCTTTATGTCCACATAGCACTAATCTAATTAAAAAACTTCTAAAATTTTGTCACACAAATCTGATTTGTACATGATAATGGTTGTAGCATGTATCTCATTAGCCCTCCTATTGAATGTGTCAGCCACCTTGTTCTTTTTTCCTCTTATATTCTTTATGTCAAATTCATACTCACTGAGTAATTCTAACCACATGCTTTGTCTCACATTTAAACTTGGTTTTCCAAACATATACTTCAGACCACTATGGTCTATTCTAAGCTCAAATATTTTACCCATGAGATGGTGTTGTTGCATCTTCACGACATGCACTATGGCTGCCAATTCTAAGTCATGAGTAGCATAGAGCCTTTCATGCTCTTTTAAATTTCTTGATTCATAGCATATCACATGCCCATTCTGACTAAGGAATCCACCAAGCCCTTCCTTGCATGCATCCATGCACACAATGAAGTCTTCATATGAATCAACAATTCTCAAAATTGGCACACTTGTCAACAAAATCTTCAAGTGTTGAAAACTCATTACACCATATGGAGTCCATTTGAATCACACACCTTTCTTTTGCAAGGATGTGATTGGATGCACAATATTTGAGAAGCCTTCAATAAACATTATGTAATAATCTACAAGTCCCATAAAGGACCTCACCTATGTGACATTTCTTGGTGTCGGTGATTCCTCAATGGATTTTATATTTTCTAGATCCATAGTTATTCCTTCCTTGGAAATGATATGACCCAAATAATGAATCTGTCATGCGTAGAATGATCACTTACTCAACTCTGCATACAACTGACGCTCCCTCAAAACTGGTAGCACCATCCTCAAGTGTTTCTCATGCTCTTCTTCATACTTTGAGTAAATAAGTGTGTCATCTAGAAATACAATGGAAAACTTATCTAATTAATTTATGAAAACTCCATTCATCAAACACATGAAGAAATATGGTACATTTGACAACTTGAAAGGCACCACTGTGAACTCATAATGTTTGTACCTCATTCTGAAGGAAGTCTTATTTATGTCTTTTTCCTTTATTGTCACTTGGTGATATCCAGACCTGGGATTAATCTTTGAAAATATGTGCACGCCCCTCAGGGGATCAAAGAGGTCATCTATCATTGGAAAAGTATACTTGTTCTTTACTGCTACTTTTTTCAATTTCCTAAAGTCGATACAAAGTCTCAACGTACCATCCTTCTTCTTCACAAAGAATATCAGGGCACCCCAAGGTGACACACTTGGGTAATTCCTTTTGTAATTCCTTCAGCTCTGGTGTACACATCCTATAAGGAGTCTTGGATATAGAGAAATCAATATCTTTTTCCAGTGGCCACCCTGGTATCTCTTTAAAGACATCTTCAAATTATTTTATTGTTGCGCAGTCTTTGAAAGTTGGCACTTTATCCTTAGGTTCCTCCTCTAAGTGCATTGCAAATACCTGACATCCTTTCCTGTAGCGTTTATTCAATTTCAAGGCTGCAAATTCTCTAATAGTTTCAACTCTTTGAATTCCTTGAACTGTCCTTAAGTTTCCTGCTTCATCAAAGAAAGTAAATTTGTTATTGTAACAGTCTATAACAACATGATGTTGGTCCAACCAATTGATACCAGTGAGGCAATCATACGAGCCCAAAGGTATGATATTCAAATCAAAATTTCTGTACATTCCATTCATTCCATTGGACATGCCTTAACCATCTCATTAATTTTCCTTTTTTCTCCTGTAGCTAAATGCACCAACCAAGTTTTTCCAAGCTTGCTTCTCGACAATTGGAATCTTTCCACCATCTTAGGATGTAGATAACTATGACTAGATCCTAAATCATTAAAATTGGAATGGGTTGGTCATTAATAGTACATTCCACTTCAATCATGTGCGACTGAAACTCAACTTTCTTGTTATCCAAGGTTTCATAAATCCTTGGTACGTTTCTTCCCATGTCTTCAGTTGTCGCAGCTTGTTGTACATTGTGTGCAGTCCTAACTTTTTCATCTCTTTGAGGGAAATATCTACACATATGATCTCTGCCACAACCCCAACATTGGAGATATTGTTTCCTTGTATTTTTCCCCACTATCTTCGTCATTCCAGGCTCCTTGAGATTTGGTTGTCCTTGCATAGTATTTCTGAAAAAATTGTGGCTTAATCCCCTTCTTTCTCTGTTCCACCTTGCTTTTCATATTGTCTTCCCAAGCCTTTTGGAAATTTGGTATTCCCCTTTTCTTATCATAAATATATTTAGCACGCCTTATGGATTCCTCCAATGTCTTGGGATCATCATATTGTATCTTGTCACTGATAAATGAGGGAAACCCACTCAGGTACGTTTGAATTTTAACTTGCTCATCCTTGATGAATGCGGCATATTTTAGTAGCTCTAAGAATATTATTTCATACTCATCTATTGTCATACTCCCAAGCTTGATTTCAAATAACTCCTTCATTTTATTAGCATAATAACACTTGGTTAAGTATTTCTTTTGAAAATACCTATTGAACTCCCTTCAAGTAACCTTCTTATCATCAATGTGTTAAAGTTGCACGAATTGATCCCACCACATTGATGCCTTTCCTTTTAGCTGATAGATATCAATTCTCCCTTCTACCTGCACATAATAATTATGTAGCTGGAAGTACTTCCTCATACCCAACAACCAAGTCTCCGCATCTTCATCCTTCTTGTGCTCACTGTCAAAAGTAAGAGGCTTGACCTTATTCATTTATACCTGTATCTCATCCACCACAATCATTTTATTATGTTTTATAAGAAGAGATGGACTTGAGCTATTGCACACTTTCCTAGATGAATTCTTTGGTGAGTAAGGTTGATGCCTATCAACACTTCTTTCTTCTCTTATTTTCTCATCATGAGACCTGTGAATTCTTGACCTCCTCGACTCTATATTCTTATCCATTTTATTTTCTATTATGTACAATATTTGCATCAACTTGATATTGAATTCATATTGTTTCTCTGCAAGATACCAGATATATAAAATATGCAGAACAGGAACGAAATGCTAGAAATAACAGAATAACAGTAAAATATCCAACATAATCTTCACAATACATAGAAATGATATACGAAAT
>JZKD02S1762713.1:48034-66367 GCA_000966675.3 Picea glauca | reverse complement strand
GAAAGAGAAAAAAAATCATTTTTTGAAACAAATTTGTTTATAAATTAAAACATTATTCATTACTTCATTGTTTTGATAGAATTTAGAGGGAAGATTTATGGAAGAGATATTTTCCACCAAAGAGTTTGGAGTGGGTACATTTTTTTGAAGAGATAAATTCAGAAAGGATCTGTAGGCCACATACAAATCTACAGAGAAGAAATTTCATGTACGTAATTTCATTCTATTGATCATTTAAATATTTCTCTATTTCTTTCAAACTATTTTCAATGCATGTTAAAAATAAATAAAAGAGTTTCATATTTACCTTCAGTATTGGAAGCCCTAGCTTTCTTGTTGTTTTCTTTTGGTTCCCCTATTTTTTTAAGAAAAATATTTTTATACAGTTTATTTTTTAAGCATCATATTTTTATAGGGTTTATTTAGTTGTATATGGAGCATTTGGTATTTTTTTCAATGGTACAACTCATTGCATCGGATCCAAAAACTTGTCATATTTAGTGATTTTATCAAAACAAAAATTACGGTATGTGGTGTGCACTATACAGGAAAATTGTACCAGAGCGCATTGTATAGAAGTAGCAACCTGGAGTTCACTTTATAGAAAAGTGCATCGGGGTGCATATATCTGTCAAAAACACCGATTAGTCAAAGATATAAATAATATTAATTTTAGTATCATATGTCTACGGTTTAATAGTTTGCAATGACTAATAGTACTCACTAGTGCATATATATGTTTGACACCTCAGGGTGTTTTGTTTATTGATGCACACTGAAATACCAAATTGTATAAAAATTTCATAATTTGTATTTCTAATGGATCTTGACTTTTATTTATACGAGATGATTGATATAAGTTCAAAGAAAACATGTTGTTGCAACGAGCACAATGGTAGCTCATCCCAACAAGAGAGGGATTCAATTTCTTTAAGTTTTAATACAAATTTAATATATTTGAAATATTTGTTAGTTTAAATTAATGATATGTATTGATTAATGCATGTCATCCAAACAAAAAAATTGAAGAAACTCGAGAAGATTGTTCACAATCTGAGTGCAAAAGAACATAAAATATGTATGGAAATGTTGCAAAGAGAGGAAACAGGTGGATCGAAATGTAATCAACATGAAGTTTTTCTTTGACTTTTTACTAAAAATAATTTTTTTAACATTAATCGCTAACAAGTTTTAAACACTCAATTTCAGATTTTTTAATATTATGCAGGGATCGATAGCGAGGGAATGGAATCTCATCTTAAGAGAACAAGAATTATTAAGAATGTAAATGATGATGAGGACTTGGTCATCAGTTCATATGGAGTAGTGATTGAATTTTATGAGAGGGGAAATTTTTTTGCGAAGAATTGAGGGATATAGTGGAAAGAACATATAGATGTACTTTCCACTTACAATACAAAAATCAATCCAACGACTCCAAGAATCAGATTATATGTACACTACAAGAAGCATTTCCAGATCCATGGTCAATGAGACTTGTGAGACTTGCAATAGAAAAAAATTGCAAAACAAAAAAAAATCATTTAAAAGCTAATATTACTAAACATATTTTTCTATAATATGTTCTAATAATTACCAAATTAATTTTTTTTGTTGTATTTACTTTCATGTCCATTTAAAAAAAAATATTGTTCTTTTTTGTTTTTTCAGGAAGATTATGAAAACTTCAAGTCACAAGTGAGGGTAAAGCCAATACATGTATACATGTCGATAGGGATATCAAAAAAAGTGTACAAGGGTATGGTAAAAGAAATGAGCATAATTTCATCACAGAGGATGTATCCCAACAACAATGTGTATCATAGGTATGTGATGATTCATTTATTCTTGTATGTACATCAAATTTAATTATCATATGAAATATTAGTTTTCAATTGTTTTGTTGCAAAAAAAAAATAAGAACCCAATCAACACATAAGACAAGACAACAAGGAAGAAAAGGGTTGATCTCAAAGTTTGTGAGTACTTACATTTTGGGAATTACTTAAGTTTTCATATTTGTTGTGATATTTATATTTAGATAATTAATTTACACTCGTCCATGGACATCTTATAATAGGTGCTAACATACAAAGAAGAGCCAACCAAACAATTGATCAACATTGGGTTAAGTGAGGCTTGTGAGTATAAGTTGAAGTATTAAGGTCTAATTGAAAAATTTGTAAGTAGCTATGTTGTTTAAATTCACGTGCCTTATAATTAATGGAACAATAAGAAACCATTATATGAATTATATTAACTATGATTTGTCATGGTGTATTAAACATGCACGAAACAAAGTATGAAGAGGAGCCAACATAAGATGTTTTGGCACACTGCACGAGGCATAAATTTGAAAGCATGTGTATGGTTTATGAATCAATCGTTTCTATGGTACACTTTTTTATTTACCCAATCATGTACATTATAATACATAAATGTAGGTTTAGATATTACACTTTATTCTTATATTTGTAAATTGAACATGAATAGTTGGAACGTCAAAAACAAGTCAAACAAGAAAACATATCTTTAAATAACCAAAGTACAATATCACCTACAATTGATCAAGAAATGATGGATGCATGCAGATTGAGTGATGACACCAGTTCAAGTGAGGAATGACAATCAATATAAATGAATGTTACTGGAAGTTGTATGTTTTGGAGTATATGTCTGTAAAAACCAGAGTTTTTTCTTAATGTAGTGGACATAATGTCCCAATTGCATAATGACATGTTACCAATAAGTGTAACAATTACATATTGGTTCCATTTTTATTATTTTGGAGCTTTACATTGTCCCATTTTGTATGACCATGGGTCTCTTATTCATATAAAATAAAATGAGTTTCTTATTTTATTGCATTTCCAAATGTTGTAAAATGTTGTGTTGTTGATTAATTAATATGTGAATGATTTACATTGTTGCAAATAAGAGAGGTTTAATCTATTGGATAACACATTAATGCAATCATTATATCAAAATGCAATAACAGAAATATAAAAAATATTTGATTTTGAGATGATTAACTTAAAATTTGTAAAAAAATAATTAATTAAAATATATACATATTGGTGCATTCTTATGAAGTCACAAAATGGTGTCTGAAATAATATAAAAATTGGTTCTTTTTCATAGGTTATATGCACCGGTGCATATTAATAATACTGAAGCACCGATGTATATTAGTTATATTGAAGCGTCGATGCATATAACGTGCGGTAATATATATCATTTTAGAATTTTAAGATGGGAATGTGATAAATACACATTGGTTCTATAAATATAATAACAACAAAGGTGCTTTAAATAACATAAACAAACCAATATTTTAATGGCACCAACATCTCACCTTGAATATTCAAAATTTCAGTACTTTTCGGTGCACGGGGTAATACAGGTGCCAACACATACAAATTATACAAGCATAGGGAAGGACATAAAATAAAAGTGCATCGGTGCATTAATAAAATTAGAAAGGTTCGGTGTTGCATATGCAAACAATGCAGAACCTATGTGTAAAAATTATAAGAGAATCGGTGTTGCATACAATAAAATGGGAAACTGGGTTGTAATAACTATAAACACACCGATGCCTTTTAGTTTTATGTACACAATATATAATGGTGCACTGGTGTCTTTTCATTTTATGTATACACCAGGGCATTTTGTGTAATGACACACCATTGCCTTTTTGTTTTATGTACACATCAGGGCATTTTATGTAATGGCGCACCAGTGCATTTTTTAGTTTTGTGTACATACTGGGGAATTTGTTTTAAGGGTGCGTCGGTGCATTTTAGTTTTAGGTATGCACCATAATATTTTATGTAAGGGAATAACAGTGAGTTTTGACAATAAAAGAACTGGAAAAATTAACCTCCACTACAACCTCCTCTTACCCAATTTTTTTAGTTATATGGAACATCCGTTAAAACCTCTGCTAAAACCTCTGCATCCAATAAATGAGGTTGTAGCAAAGTTTTTTTTTTATTTTTTTCCAAATTTTGTAACACTAAAAAACTATGCAAAAACCTTCACTAGACGTTTTTCTCCTTGTAGTGCATTGGAATCTAGTGGTCCAACCCCTATAGGTTCCTCTGCACTATCTGTAATACTCTTTTGGTCTCTCCCCTAGGTTGGCCCTCATCTCTACCTCGACATTGATGCCTCATATAACCCTATGGTCATATTATTCCAATATCTGTCATTGGAGAGATTTGTTAGTTATATTCCACACAAAAAGGATTTGTTTACCTCTTTATTTATTTGATCATCTAAAAATTTATAAAAAATGAATAATTTTAAAATTAGAAAAAACATTTTCACTTACAATTTTCACCCTGGGAAACATATGAGGGTAGTTCTAGCTCCAAATCATGTTGGAAGTTAAATTCATTGTATGGATAGTCATCTATAGCAATGATTTGGTGGGACCACTAGTCAAAATAATTCTCATCAAATCCACTAGTCACATGCCCACCTATGATTCTATGTTATTAGATCTACCCATCAGACCATACCGGGATCTTGTATCTGTGGTTGGGTGAATGATATGTATGGATGCATCATTAAGAATCACTCTAAAAATAAGGTAGACAAACTCTTCCATATTTGAAGTTCTTCTATCACCCTATTTTACACTCTATCAAATGGGCCTTCATGTTTAGAAAAACTCCTATGCACTATTCAAATATTGTTGGTTGCAAGAACTCTACCCCATATTACATCTATGGGCATGTGTCTAAGTCTGGTGCCACTGACCCAGCTACTCTAGCTATTATCAGAAGTATGATTATAATTTTCAGACTCGGGTCCTCTATACTATTTATGGGAACTTGGTAACTCATACTTTTAGTCCTCATGGAGCAATAAATGTTGGTGTAATATTCTTGTATCCTCAATGTTCCTGCTCCACGACCCCTTCCTTTCAATTTGATCAGTGCCTTATGCCGGGACAAACTTGTGATGAATTAGATATCATCCACTTTTAGCTTTATCAATTTATCATATATGATGAAAGAATCCAGTTCAGGATCCCATTACACTATTCGCATTTGCATCAATTTCTTACATGCCCTCATGTTTGAGGTAGTAAATAAATTGAGAGAACCATAATCAAGGAGGGAATTCATGGCCTCTGTATCATCCACAACATTTTTTTCCACATCCTCATGTTCCCATTCTATCCACATGATAAACATATGCATTTATTGAGTGAAGTTTTTCTTATTAGTACTTTTCCTTGGTAGTTTTTGGGCATTTTTGAGCATTTTTTTCATTTATGGGGACACTCATGCCTCTCCTTGAGGATAGGAGTGAGTAATCACACATGTCCCTCAAGGAATATGAAAGTAGTATTATCTATTCATTCTCCTTGTGAATGGAATGTGTGATTCCGCCTTCCCTTCAAAAATAGGGTTCCCCATTAGCCAAATTTTCAGAAATTTCAAAAACTAAAAGGATGAAATGAAAGAGAATGCGATGGTGAGTTACCTATATCTAATAAAAATAGAGTATGACAATGGAATATTTCACAATATATACATGAATTTTGAGGTTTTTTTTCACTACAAACAAAGGTTTGGTTATAAATGTAAAAAAAATTGGTAAAACCTCATTCTTTCACCCATTTGTTTAGTTTTTACCCACTTTTTTATAGTTCAAAAGACTAATACACCATTTTTATAAATTATTTTGTCTTTTTTAATATCTAATGTGGTCATTTTTTTGGCACACTTATTTATGTTGGACATATTTTCATTGATGTGTTGTCATTGATGTCAACAACCGATCTCATTATGATGTGATAATGAGTTGTTATGAACAACATGCAAGGGAATATACCTAAATCTTAGGAGAGGCAATGTATTAGATTTCACAAGATCAGCGCAATGTAGAAACACCATCGAGATCAAATTCCAAACAGATCAATGATCTTGATCAGTTAGAATCCAAGTACAAAACCAAAAATGTCAAAAGGGAAAGCCCACTGCAGAAAACACGATCAGGATTGAAATCCCCATAGTAAAACTACAAAAGAATCAACGAAGAATCCTGTCCACTAATTTAGATTTCGGGAAAAACAAGGACCATTAGATGAAGTCAACTTGCTCGAGGTTTAATCGAGGAATCTCAATCCAAGAGAATTGAGAATTGGGAACAAATAAACCAAAGACCCGAAGGCCAAAATAAATATGGACCGTTGATCTAAGAGTTGATCACAACCATTGGATCAAGGATTCATGAGATCCTAGAGCAACCGAAATCTCGATAGCCATTGGATCGTGTTAGGTTGTTCGTATCAAAGAAATATCATTAGATGACATCAAGATTCTCGAGGTTTAGTCGTTGAATCTCACTTCGAGAGTTTTGGGAAATGGGAGTGTATAATCCAAAGTGTCGAAGGTCAAAATGAATTGATCATAGTCATTGGATCAAGAATTCAGATGAACCTATGACCATTAGATCCAGGAGGAGGACATGTGCCACATCAGGAGATCTATGTCAACAAACCACGTCAGCAAGGACATGTGGCACAATCATATGGTGACAAGTGTCTTGGTCTAGTTGGAAATTTAGGTTACGTAAGTCAGGAATCTAGGTGACACGTGGCAGCCACTCGACCAGTGCCAAGTTAGCAGTGACGTCAGGAAGTTACATCACTCTGGGAGTTTGTCCTTCAGGGGAAACCAGCAACTACCCAAAGCGTTGAAGGCCTATGTCAATGTAAATCGTTGATATAAGATCCTCCATATTATCACATGATCGTCATATCAGGAGACAATCAACTCTAGCGCTGATCACTATGGTGAAAATGAGCCAAGAACATATGAAATTTCTCAAAGAACGAAGCCCCGAAGTAACAAAAACTATTGATCTGAAGAATAATATGGGAATCTTCATATCAAGAGATAGTCAACTCCAGCGCTCACCAACTCTAGTGGAAATTGGAACAACAATCACCCAGACCTACGAACCCATGAAGTCTCAGAGTCCCAACGTAAATAGTGGTCGTCCATCTCAACCTTTGATCAATTCATAGTCATTGATCAAGTACAAAGGAAATATAGAGTAAAGAGTAAATCACTAAATAACTCTAACTGTTTATCTACTTCGGGAGAATTCTTACCATTGATCAAGCATAGTGGAAGGATAGCGTAAGCAGAGGTGTTAACCGATAGCAAGCGGTCACCACCGCTTTATGACTTATTCGGTAGGTTATCACTATGGAGGAATTGGACTACTCATATTTCTAGTAACCCGGAGTCTCAGAGCACTGAAGCCCCGAAAAAAAATCCAGACTATTGAAATCTACGGACACATGTCAACTCAAGATTAACACTTCGGTAAAATTTTAGTTCGAGAGAATTGGAAGTTTAAACCCTTGAAGCCACAAAGTACCGAAGGAAATGACAACCGTCCATCTCATCGTGAGATTAAAACATGACTGTTGATCTTGATAAGTATTCAAGCACTCTCTTGGCATAGCATCTGGTCACCACCTGCGATCATATGGAATAAATAAATAAGGGTGAAAGAAGAGGCATCGCTTAAATTAATAAGCACATATTTATGCGCATGTGGTCTTATGAAAAACACGGTTTGAAGGAAGCGCCTCTGTAGAATTTGATTTCTGCAATATTTGCAGAGACATGAAATCAAGTTAAAATAAATTGATCCATAACCTGTGATCAATGTATGAAAAATCACACTCACTAAATTAAAATCTTTCACAATAATGTTTGAATAATAACAAAGATTATTGTTAATTTAATGAAGAGGTGTGATGGTCCAAACAGAGGGACACAAAGCTTCATAGCTCACACCAGTTGGAAAGATATATAAACGAGAAATAATGGTGAGAATAAAGTGTCTTTGGAGTCCAGATCAGAGGATAAAAATAGTAGCAGAGTCCAAGACGAAGAAGTGATGATTCTTATGAAGTGAGGGTGGAAGAGAGGAGCACAGAAGGATTCATATCCTTTAAGTGTAAGTTAGAAGAGTTGGTGCTTCCTAGGTTTGGTTCCCTAAAAACAAGGGATTTGGTGCTTCCTAGGGTTGGTTCCCTAAAGAAACATGGGAGTTGATGTTTCCTCGGGTTGGTGCCCTGAATAAGGGGATTTGTGTCTACTAGAGTTGGTGCTCTAAAAAGGATTGGTTCATTCACTACTATTCATAAAAGCCTTGTAATTTCTATTAATTATGTTTATATAATTGATTTTACAAACAATTCTATTGTTGATCTATTGTGGTAATTAACAAAACACAAAAGTAACTACTAATTGTTGAAAAATGGTAACATTGATTCACCCCCCCCCCTCAGTATTCCAACAATTGGTATCAAAGAAAGGTTCCTACAACATAGTCTAACAACTAGAAGGTAGATCCTAAAGATGGATCAGCAAGAAGGAGTGTCTAACAACAAAGAACCATTGTTCAATGGAGGTGGCTATGCTCTATGGAAAATAAGAATGAAAAAAATTATTGTTGTCTCTTGGTTTTGATATCTAGCAATCTGTTGTAGATGGTTACACTGCACCAACTACTCCACCCAAAGATGTTGCAGGAAAAAAAATCTACAATGACAACTCAAGAGCAGTTAATGCAATTCTAGGAGGGTTGACAAACTTTATATGTGTGAAGGTTATGCATTGTAAGTTAGCCAAAGAAATATGGGACAAATTGGAGGTTGTATATGAAGGAGATAGCAAAGTGGGAAGCCAAACTACAGACCTATACAACTCAGTTTGAAAATATGAAAATGAAAGAAGAAAAGAATATTTTTGAATGCCTTCATAGGGTAGATGAAGTGGTTAATTCAATCAAAGTAGCAGGAGAAGAACTTATAGATAAGCCTATTGTGAAAAAAATAATAAGTTCATTACCTATGATATATGATGCAAATATTTCTACAATTGAAGATAGGCCTGATCTTGACACACTCACAGTTGATCAACTTCATGGAATTTTTACAGTATATGAAATGAGAATAGGGAATAAGAAATCATCAAATAGAGAAACAACTTTTAAATAATCTAAAACAAATATGAGTAAGGGGGGAAATACCAATGATGAGTTATCAGATATATCTGATGAGGAAACTACCAACTTCATAAAGAAACTCAAGAAAGGGATAGGGAAATACAAATGAAATATTCCTCTAATATGTTTCAACTGTGGAAAAATTGGAAACTTTGCCAATAAATTTCCCCATCCTAAGTAGGAGGAAAGTGATGATGAAAGAACCTTCAAAAATCAGAAGAAAAGAAACACTAATAATAAAATTAAGTTCTACAAGAAAAAGAAAATGTTCTTTACCCAGGAGGACAGTAATTCATCAGAATAAAATGAAGAAGACGAACCAGAGCTTCTATTTATGGTAATAAAAACTCAAGATGATAAAAATTTAGAATATGAAGAAGAAGTTAATTTCGAAGAAGAAATTCTTAGGATAATTGAAGAACTAAGAAAAACTAAAAAACAAAACAGGGTACTAAAGGACAAGATTCTAAAGATTAAAGAAGCTACTAAATCAAGAGAGAGGGAAGTTTCCAAAACCATCAAAGAGTCCAAACAGACCATCAATGATTTTAAGTCCCAGCTCCTGGAAGATAATAAAATTGAAGAAGTCATTTTACAACAACTTAATGATAAAAAAAACAAGTATGTGAGAAACTAGAAGCCAAGATTAATCTGCTAAAAAGTGAAATTGAGAAAGAAAAGAAGAGTTCACAATTTGGAAATAGTTCAAATATCTTGGATGAAATTATCAGTAGTCAAAGGTCACTAGAAAACAAGACTGGTTTGGGATACACTTAAGACTCAACTTCTACATCACAAGAATCTGCTAATAAAACAATCAGTTACACACATGCTCTGAAAAAACTCATTAAGAAAAGAAGATAATGAGGAAAAGATGATACCATTGAAAATTGTTACAAATAAACATAAATCAATACTCCCTACTAGAGTAAAAGATGACAAGAAAAATACAATCATCAGAAGGAATCCCCCTAAATACCTATTTATTGGATATTGGTATTCTTGCAATAATTTTGGACATAAGGAAGTACACTGCAAAGCTTATGGACAATACAATCATAGAAATGTCCAAAGATATAAGAACAACAAGTACAATACAGACAAGAGAAACTATTACTCATTTTATCCTTTGCAATACCTCAATAGTGAATTCCAAAAATGCAACAACTATGGTCTTAAAACAAGTGAATGTAGATTGCCAAAATATGATAAAAAGACAAATATTTCCCATAATCAAAAGGAATGGAAGAAAAAAAAAACAGAGTGCAATGTAGACTTATATGAAAAAAATCAAGGATGTCAGTGGTATATAGACAGTGGATGTTCCAAACACATGACTGGAGATCAAAGTAAATTTCTCAAGTTAAATAAGAAAGGAAAATGAAAAGTAACTTTTGGAGATAATATGTTAGCCAAGATATTGGGAAAAGGCATTGTTAGTTTAGGAAATAATAAAACCAAAGGAGAAGATGTAATTCTGGTAGAAAATATCAAACCAAATATTCTAAGTGTAAATCAGACATGTGATCAGGGTCACATACTTACTTTTGATTCTCAAAAATGTGAAATCTGAAAAAAGGACACTGGAAAGCTAGTGGCAGTTGCACCAAGAACATCTAGGAATGTGTACATCCTTGATATAGAAGAAGAAGACAAATGTTTTTTAATACAAGTAGATGAAAGTTGGCTATGGCATATAAGGTTGGGACATTTAATCTTTGACAACTTGATCAAAGCCAATGAGAAAATGGTAGTTAGGGACTTGCCAAAAGTGATTAACCCTTCAGATTCTATTTGAAAACATTGTCAAATACGAAAGAAAACAAGAGTTAGGTTCAAAACAAGAGATCTTTCCACAACAAAACCATTAGGGATTATTCACACACATATATGTGGACCAACCAGAACCAAAAGTACTTATGGTGAACAATATTTTATGTTGATTCTTGATGATTACATAAGATTGACCTAGGTATTCTTTCTAAAAGAAAAATGAGAATCCTTTGAGAAATTTAAAATATACAAAGCCCTTGTAGAAAATGAAACAAATCTCAAAATTAAATGTCTGAGGTCAGACAATGGAGGATAATTCACCTCTAAATATTTCATTCAATTCTATGAAAATCATGGTATCAAAATACAATTTTCAGCTCCCAGGACTCCTCAACGGAATGGAGTGGTAGAAAGTGAAAACAAAATACTTCAAGAAGTTGCAAGAACCATCCTAAATGAAGTTAAGCTTCCAGACAAATTATAGAGAGATGAAATCTACACAACACTTCACATACTTAATAGAGCTCAGTTGAGACCCAACCATGACAAAACCCCTTATGAACTATGGTTTGGGAGGCCAGCATCTGTAAAACACTTTAGAATTTTTGGAAGTAAATGTTACATAAAGAATGTTGAAGATAACCTAGAAAAGTTTGATCCAAGATCTAACAAAGGAACATTCTTAGGATATTCATCTAATAAGAAATCATACATATATTATAATCTTAGACTACTAAAGATAGTGGAAAGTGCCAATGTAAATATAGATGATCTAAAAAAGAGCATATCCCAAGGCATTGATAAAAATATCAGCAAGAAGATGATGATGTAAAATCTTAGCAGGAAGATGATGATGTAGAATCTCAGCAAGAAGTTGATAATGCTGAAACATAGGAAAATGAACCTCATACTGATGAAGAAGACAATGAAGAAACACCTTTCCAATATCTCCATCAAAAAGAGTTCAAAAGAATCATCCTGAAAGCCAGATTATTGGAGATAAAAGTGCAGGAGTGGAAACAGGAAGGAAACTCGCTTTTGACTAAGAACAAGAAATGTTATCCTGAATATAACCTAAGTCAGTTAATGAAGCTATAAAAATTAAAGATTGGATAAAATAAATGAATGAAGAACTAGATCAAATAGAGAAGAATCGGACTTGAGAACTAGTTCCAAGACCCAAGGATAAGAATGTGATAGGAACCAAGTGGATCTTCAAGAACAAACTAAATAAAAATTGAGAGGTTATAAAGAACAAAGACAAATTAGTTTGCAAAGGATATTCCCAAGTATAAGGTATGATTTTGAAGAAACTATCGCTCCAGTAGCAAGACTTGAGGCCATCATAATGTTCATAGCATTTGCATGCTTCAGAAATTTCAAAATCTATCATATGGATGTCAAATCAACATTCCTTAATGGAACACTAGAAGAAGAAGTTTGTGTTGAGAAAACAAAAGGATTCTTGTTATCATAAAATCAGGACTATGTGTGCAAATTGAGGATCAAAACATGATTTTTGTGGTGGTATATGTAGATGACATCATAGTTGGGAGTAATCTTACTACACTAAGAAGAAAATTTGCAACCAAAATGAAAGTAGAGTTTGAAATGTCTATGCTAGGAGAACTGTCATTTTTCTTAGGTTTACAAGTAAATCAAACAGAAAATGGAATATTTGTTTCCCAAACCAAATATATCAAGGAAATGTTGAAGAAATTCCAAATGGAAGACAATAAACCTATGGGTACTCCAATAGTCACTGGATATAAACTAAGTATAGAATATGACTCACCAAAAGTAGACCAAACGATGTGTATATCTATGGTTGGAAGTTTTCTCTATTCAACAACAACGAGACCTTACATCATGCAGGTTGTAGGACTCATGGGGAGATTTCAATAGGCACCTAAATAAACTCACTTAAAAGAAGTAAAAAGAATATTCAAATACCTTCAACGCACCCTAGAACTAGGATTATGGTATCCAAAAGATAAATACTTCAATCTAACTGCATATACTGATGCATATTGGGTAGGTAGCATAGATGATAGGAAAATAACCAATGGAGGAGCATTTTTCTTAGGAACAATTCTGGTAGCATGGTCAAGAAAGAAACAAACATTCACATCACTCTCTACAGTAGAGGTAGAATACATTGTTGTTGCATCCTACTGCACACAAGTTCTTTGGATGAAGAAAACTTTAGAAGACCTACAAATAAGATATAATGATCCTATTACTATTAACTGTGATAAATTTAGTGCCATAAGTATCTCTAAAAATTCAGTCATGCATTCTAAAACCAAACACATCCCAATTAAATACCATTTCCTAAGAGATCAGGTTACCCAAAAAATAGTTAAAATAATGTATCTAGACACCAAAGAATAGATTGCAGACATTTTCACAAAACCTTTTCCCAGGAGTACTTTTGAAAATCTTCGGCAGAAATTAGGAGTAATTTAAAAACCTCATTAAAAAACCGTAAAATCATATTAGAAGGGGCACATGGTTAGGGGGAGCATTTCCATAGGTGGAGTGAAGAAATATCCCCTCTGATATTGATGTCAAAGTGGGAGAGTAACTTCAAAGGGGAGAAGCATCATCACAGGGGGAGTTTGTGTATGAAGTTAGTGTGTTGCCCTCAATTAAAAAGGGGGATATTGTTGGACATATTGACATTGATGTGTTTTCATTGATGTCAAATTTCGATGTCATTATGATGTGATGATGAGTTGTTATGAACAACATGCAGAGGAATCTACCTAAAGCTCAATAGAGGAAGCGTATTAGATTTCACAAGATCAACGCAATGAAGAAAAACCATCGGGATCAAATTCTCAATAGATCAATGCTCTTGATCATTTAAAATCCAAGTACAAAACCAAAAATCTCAAAAGGGAAAGTGAATTGCAGAAAACGCGATCAGGATTGAAATCCCCGCAATAAGACTACAAAAGAATCGAGGGAGAATCATGTCCACTGATATAGATTTTGGGACAAACCAGGACTGTTAGATGAAGTCAACTTGCTCAAGGTTTAATCGGGGAATCTCACTCCATGAGAATTGAGAATTGGGAATGAATAAACCAAAGACCCGAAGACTGAAATAAATCTAGACCATTGATCTAAGAGTTGATCACAACCATTGGATCAAGGATTCACGAGATCCAGAAATAGCGAAAATCCTGACAACTGTTGGATCGTGTTAGGTGGTTCACATCAAATAAAGATCATTATATGACATCAATATGCTTGAGGTCTAGACATCGAATCTCATTTCATGAGTTTTTGGAAATGGGAGCGTATAACCCAAAGTGTTGAAGGAAGAAATGAATTGATCACAGTCGTTGGATCAAGAATTCAGATGAACCTATGACCATTCGATCTAGTATGAGGACATGTGCCACATCAGGAGATCCACTTCAACAAACTATGTCAGCAAAGACACATCGCATAATCAAATGGTGACAAGTGTCTTGGTCCAGTTGGAAATTTAGGTTACGTAAGTCATGAATCTAGGTGGCATGTGGAAGCCACTTGGCGAGTGCCAAGTCAGCAGTGATGTCAGCAAGTTATGTCACTCTGGTAGTTTTTTCCTTCAAGGGCAACCAAAAACTACCTGAAGCGTCGAAGGCCGAAGTCAATGTAAATTGTTGATCTAAGATCCTCCAGATTCTCACATGACTATCAGATTAGGAGACAGTCAACTCTAGCATTGACCACTCTGGTGAAAATGAGACAAGAACATATGAAATTACCTGAAGAATGAAGTTCCAAAGTAACGACAAACATTGATCTGAAGAAGAATATGGGAACCATTAGATTAGGAGACAGTCAAATTCGACGCTGACCAACTCTGGTAGAAATTGGAACAACAATTACCCAGACCTCTAAACCCCTGAAGTCTCAGAGTCTCGAAGTAAATAGTGGCCATCCATCTCAACCTTCGATTAATTCATAGTCATTGATCAAGTACAGAGGAAAGATAGAGTAAAACATAAATCAAGAAGTAACGCTAACCATTTATCTACTTCGGGAGTGTTCTTAACCATTGATCAAGCATAGTGGAAGGATAGCATAAGCAGAGGTGTTAACCAACAACATGCGGTTAGCACTACTTTATGAATTATTCAGTAGATTATCACTACTGAGGAATTGGAGTACTCAGGGTTCTAGTAACCCGAAGTTCCAGAGTACAGAAGCCCCAAAATAACATCCAGACCGTTGAAATCTATGGACACACGTCAACTCAAGATTAACACTTCGGTGAAATTTTAGTCCAGGAGAATTGGAAGTTTAAACCCCTGAATCCATGAAGTAGTGGAGGAAACGACAACCATCCATCTCATCATGAGATTAAAACGTAATCGTTGATCTTGATAAGTTCTCAAGCACTCGCTTGGCCTATAATCTAGTCACCACCTACTGTCATATGGAATAAAGAAATAAGGATGAAAGAAGAGGCATGGCTTAAATTAATAAGCCCATGGTTTTGTGCATATGGTCATATGAAAAACATGGTTTGAAGGAAATGTAGAATTTGATTTCTGCAATATTTGAAGAGACATCAAATCAAGTTAAAATAAATTGATCCATAACCTATGATCGATTTATGAAAAAGAAAACTCACTAAATTAAAAGATTTCACAATAACGTTTGAATAATAACAGAGATTATTGTTAATTTAATTAAGAGGTGCAATGGTCCAAACAGAGGGACACAAAGCTTCATAGTTTACACCAGTTGGAAAGATATATAAATGAGAAATAATGGTGAGAATAAATTGTCTCTGAAGTCCATATCAGAAGATGAAAACAGTAGTAGATTCCAAGAAGAAGAACTGATGATTCTTATGAAGTGAGGGTGGAAGGGAGGAGCACGAAAGGATTCATATCCTTTAAGTGTAAGTTAAAGGAGTTGGTTCTTCCTAGGTTTGGTGCCCTAAAAACAAGGCAGTTGGTGCCCTAAATAAACAAGGGATTTGGTGCTCTAAAAAGGATTGGTGTCCTTCACTATTCTTCATATAATCCTTGTAATTTCTCTTAATTATGTTTGTATAATTGATTTTACAAACAAGTATATTGTTGATATATTGTGGTAATTAACAAAACACAAAAGTAATGGATAATTGTTGAAAAAGGGTAATATTGATTCACCCCCCACCCCCCCTCTCAGTATTCCAACAATTTATACTGAGAGGGGGGGTGAATTCATATAGGATTGTTTTCATTTATTACAATATTTATCAGTTTCTTACTTTACCATCCATAAGAAGTTAATGATAAATATATATACAACCATACAATCCAAAGTAAATAGAGATTTAACATGGAAACCCAAATGGGAGAAAACCACAAAACTTATCTTTATAATCTCATGTAGGAACCAACCTATTGTTACAATATGTGCATGCACCAAACTGCAAGAGACACCAATATCCTCAGCTGAGCACCAACTCAGCAATGCTTGTAGGAAAAAGCATACAAATGTTATATTTGCAAGAACCAACCTGCAGGAGACAACAATCCCCTCAGTTGAGAACCAACTCAACAATGCATGTAGGCACCAACCTACATCTACAATATTTGTAGGCACCAACCTGCAGAAGACACCAATCCCCTTGGTTGAGCATAAACTCAACAAGATGTAAGCACCAACTTAATGGAAACACCAATCTCCCAGAATGTCAACAATACTGAATTTTGTCTTTACTTCAATCCTTCTCCTGCATAAATATTTTTCTTTGTAATTTCTCCACCAGTTCACAATCTACATAATTTTAGAATTTCGTTAGACCTTACACCTCCCAACCACCCTCATAAGATTGCATTTCTCTTTCTTACATTCTTTGGCACCTGAAAAATGTTGATCTTTGAATTCTCTTCCACACTCACATCTCTTTCATTCTCACATTCGCATTATTCCACTTTCAGTTCTACAATCTCAGAAATTCTCACTCACTCACTTACACTCTCAAAATGATTCGAGCATCTTTATTTATAGAGCCCATATACCAATGGTTTTTCCACAAAGATATATCATGCTTAATGGGTCAGCTCTAGATCCTTAGATATTCCTTCAAGTCAGGTTGTAGAACCTTCAAAATTGGTCTCAATTTCTCCCTACACAATCTGTTCACAATCCATTAGTGCTCATCCACCGTTGGATCAAACCACTATTGAATGTCAACAATCGATCTGCCAACTTATTTCCCACCAAATCACTAATCGGTCCACCATTCTCACAAACCTCAACTCTCAACAAGTCTCAGATGTCACGTGGAATTTATTTTGGTCATTGATATTCTCACTTCCCATCAAAACATGCAATATTCCCTCAAATATCGGCAGGAGTCTGATCTTCCCTTGATTTTGTCTCATACGTCAATTTGTGGGCTCGATTACTTCACTGTACATCAATACCATCGAGTCCACTGAGTCATCGGTATACTAACCTTCCCAATCCTTTAACTTTGCACCCACAACATTTTTTGCCCAATCCGATATACTGAGCCATCGGGCTCACCGGGCCACCAACCCATGAGACTTCAACCATACGCCTTTAACGATAATTTGACAGCAATTGTCCAATCTATTTTTGGATTAGATCTCGATTGTTAATTTAGTTCTCACATGACACAAACCTTCAACTCATTGTAACCGTCTGATCATATCGTTGACTAGATCTTAGTTGTCAGTAGGTTCTTCAATCATTGATACTACCGATCTTAACATCCCACCAGTCTCACTAGGCTATCGGGTCCTTAGTCCTTCAAAACTGCATCACCCCTTCAACCTTTTGGTATCTGATATGGAACCTTGCTTCATGGAACTGCGTCATTGGGTAATCGTCCCACTAGGACATCGCCCCCCCTCGAAACGTTAACACTACAATGGTATTAGAATATTTAGATATCTAATCTACTGGTATCCTAACATGGAATATGATGTGATCTCCACGTGGACCCCTTCCACATGTACTAGATGATGTGGCACTAGTACATGATTTTTGACATCATCGCGGCCTCCATCCTTATTCAATCACTATGCTGACTTGGTACTAGTGCATGTCCTGACACATGGCTACTGAAATCACCTCCGTGTGGAAGTATGCTACATGTGAAGTATTACATGGCTATTGTCATGGCTTTAACATAGTTTCAATTGTGGCATTGACGTGGTGTTGCCAATCGCCCATTAGCGCACCGACCTATCAGGCCCTTGTTGGGTATGTATTCTATTCTTTGCATGGATAGAATTAGGGTCTACATTGCATTGGGCATGGAGGTGGGAAAAGTTACCCATTTCCCAGGGTGTCGCAGGAGGACGAGAGCGCCCTTGTGTGGGGTTTTGGGGGCAGTGCCCCCGAAAAAAAATTGGTGGTTTTTTGCTTATGTTTTTTGGTGGCTTTTCAACATGTGGTTTTCGTCGATGGTTTTCTATTTCTGGTTAAGGAATTAAGGTTTTTGACTAATATAGTTTATTGTATTAGGGTTTTGGATGATAC
>JZKD02S1762713.1:22989-33484 GCA_000966675.3 Picea glauca | reverse complement strand
GCCATGGGATGAAAGAGTGTGTCACCTTTGTGACACTAAGAAGGTTGAATATGAAAAGCACTTTCTCTTAGATTTTCCAACCTATACCCATATTAGATCTCATTTTCAAAATATTGATCACACTACTAACCTTCCTAACCTCTTAACTCAACAAAAGTATGGTGATCTTGGAAATATTCTCTTAATGCTTTTCGAGCAAAAAAACAAAATTATAAAGAATCACAAGTAATCACTTACCGTCTTAAGGTCTCATAGACCAATTAGGTCTTAGTGGATGTTAATCATCATCATCAACAACAACAACAATATTTGCCTCACCCTATGCAATCTTGCACAGAAGGCCTTTTTTCATTCCCTCATGCAAACTTATCATCCCTGTTTGTAAAATTCAGAGCCAAAAATACATATTTTTCCACATGTATGCATCTTGCCTACTATAAATCATGCGTATATGCAGGTTGCTCCACTACAGCCCATGTACATTGGGATTTGTGCCAGAAAATGAAAATTAATGTCAAGTTTCCATGTCACAACAAGAGATCTATGATCCTTGGCCTTCCATATACTGGAAACGTTCTGACTCAGCCCTTCAGTTCTATTTAGAAGGCTATAAATGGGCCAATTCTGAGCTAGGGAAGAAAGAGAAAGAATTCAACTTTGAGATCAAAGTTACTATGGAGAAATTATTTACTTCATATTGAGTTTGCATCCCTTTGTCCTTTAAGTCTGAACATAGTGTTCAACCCCCGAGCTCTTCCCTTATTTATTGAGAACCTCATTGTTTCTCTCTTATGATCTTTCCTTTGGTGGAGGATTGAAGTGGTGGAGGCCCAGCTGGAAGGAACTTATTTTCTCAGTTCTGAACCATGTCGACATGGAAGTCTATAATATTTTCACTTTTGTTGATCATTTATTAATAGAAATACGCCTTTCCCGTCCAATTGATATCTTGCAAATAGTTGATTTATTATCCATGGGCATATCTTTTATGTGTATTAATGGATTATGCTATCTAATGTGCTAACATTTTATGTTATCACCATATGATTGCTTTTCTTGGTTGTTGAGAACTAGTTGCAGGTATATAGCTTTGGGTCAAAGTGCTCAACGATGGATTTCATCGAACATCTGGATGAGGTAGGCCTCTTTTTTATCTCGCTTGCATATTGTTTTATATAGCATTCTTTTGGGATAGAGTTTATTTCTGCAGTTGTTTCCATCTGTTGTGGTTTACCCTAGCCATAGAGAGATTTTCCTCGTAACACAATTGATGACCATACTGGGGATTGAATCTTCTTTCTTAGGGTTTGGAGTACTTTTATCCTTAGATTGATCTTGTTCTTATGGTATTTCTTGTCGTATCATTGCTTGAAAACCTTTGTTCTCTCTGGGTCTAAGTTTTCATCCTTCTCCCTTGCCAGGCCTTGTTTTTGAAACATATACACACTTTTTTCCCTTACAGTCACATATATACACAAGATTCCCCTCTGCATGATGCGTACATACGCTTTGTTTGCCTAAACAACCACGTACATAAATTTTCCTTTCCTTTTTTCTTGGTCTGGTGGTTTTTGGGTGGGATTTGATGTTTGTTGAGCCTTCTTGAGTCTCGATAGTTCCTATTAAGTGCTTGTGGGATGACAGGAAACCTATCTTTGGTTGAATTTCTAGGCAAAGTCTTTCTCATAATCTTTTCATTTTGATTGTCCTTGTACATTGGGTTGGGTGATTTGTTGCTTGGTATCCTGCTTGAGTTATTTCTTTCTATACACAGTAGAGTTTATATATCAAGCTGCTTTCAATCCATGCATTTTCATTTTTATTATATTGAAAATACAAAAACAAATAGGCATTTTTCTTTTCTTGGCATTTTGGTCTTTTGAGTCCTTGTCATTAGCTTACTACATATACTGAAAGATTGCATTTTTTACTCCAGAATTGCAGAGTTGAAATTGAAAATTGCATTGGTTTTTAGAATTATATCATTCATTGAAAGTTAAATTTAGGACTTTGTATTATTTTCATATTTACTTTTCTTACAGAGTCATAACACCATGAGTTTCACTACCATACCTTTTTGAGTAATCGCAGCCACTAAAATTAACGCTATAATTTAAAATTGATTAGTCATGATTTTATTTTCTATGGTGCACAAACTAGCTTAGGATTTAGTGCCTTGGAATAGGATTTTGTGTGTAAACTTCTCCAAGGAAATTAAATCAACATATGTGTCTGAGAAAGGGAGTGGAGAAATCCATTGTATAATTGGTAATATTAGGAGGCTCCACTCACACCGGAGTTAATCAAAAGGTCATGCGAGGTTGGTTGAAGGGATTTCCCCTTATACCTTCTTAGCATCAAAGATATTTATGGGGATCTTGCTAGTGCCTTTAACTCCGTGAGAGGCGGTACTTTCAAGGTTTCGGGATTTTCTACCCTGCCCATATGGTGGACCTAAATTACGACTGTTCGCCTTTGCATCGCTTATACATTTGTTTATTAATTTCTTGACTTAGGTGCCACATATATTACTTGCATAGATTATTCTATAGGTACCCTGGATTAGATAAGAGTCGGACAACACACTACCTTTATGGAGAATTACCTCTCTGGGGGGATCTGACCGACTAGTTGTTAATCCCATGAGGGCCCTTATAACTAATTCCGTTACCTCCGATCTTTAGCAGGGAGTCTCAAGCCCCTCTTGGGTGAGACATACCTTCTTTAGGGAGGGAGGCCACTCTCAACCACTTTACCCCGTTTGTATGCATATTGTTCATTTGACTTTTGGTGTGCTCTCTGATTACTACTTGGCCTTAGGATTGTTTTTTCTTCATCTTTAGAGTATTAAGTCATCATGGAGTCGAACCAACATCCATGTCGGTCTTGTCATTTTTTAAAGTTACCACCGGATTTCGATTATTTTCCTTTTAAAATTCATAGAGATATTAGGCATGGTACACACATATCCCCTATTCAGACTTGTGATTCTACAAGGATGAGTACAAAACCTAGTCTTCAGAATATTGGGATCCCTTCTACTCCCACACCCACTATAGTTAATGACACCCCTTTGACTCCTACAACCATAATGGTTGTAGTGTAAAAGGAACCTATAATTATTATGGCTCAACCTATAGTGAATGCTCAATCTCTTGCCTTGAACCCTTTTGGGTCTCTTGGTCACTCACCGGGCTATAACGTTCAGTCCATAACTATGGCCTCTAGTCCTTTTTCCTATGGTATGTCGAACTTTACTTTGTAGTTTTCGAATGCCATCCTAGCTACTGGTACTACTTCTAGCATTGGGCTTGGGGGCACTACACCTCCTTATACTCCATTTTCGTTTGGTTGGTCTCAAATCCCTCAAATGACTCCTAATATGGGATTCATTCCTGCTTTTAACCCCATGTCTAATCCTTCTTCTTGTGGGTGGAACAACCAACCTAGTGGACAAGCTTCTTCTCAAGTTCCTTCCTACACCCCTACATCATCGGTGTCGATTCAGACCAATACATTTGGCATGATGAATCCACCTCTATCTTCTAGATTCATACCCGGAGGAGGTCATTTTCACACTTTGGAAAACCCCCAACCCAGATCCACTCCGACTCGGGGAAATTTTTATAACCTCCAATAGAACATTCCTACTGAAATGATGCCCTACCAACATTTCATGAATCATCCAAGAGGAGGGCCTTACAATACCAGACAGGGCCATGGTTCTTACCAGAACCCTGGATGGGCTACAATTCCTCAAGCACAATATTTCCCGGGGGCTTGGGGCCAAATGTTGCCACCCTGTCTCCCTTTTCTAGCCACGCTTAATCTTCCAGAATTGTCTAAGTTGATGAACAACCCTATGATTCATGACCCTACATGTCCTTTCATCCCCACCAAGATTCTTTCGAACGTTATGAAGTTTGAAGGTAAGAATGGAGAGGATCCTGGTGATCACGTTACTACCTTTCACCTTTGGTGCTCCTCGAATTCCCTTAATGACGATTCTATTCAATTAAGATTATTTCAATGCACCCTCATTGGGGTCATTACGAAATGGTATATTGAGAAACCTAGGGGGGCATATGGGAATTTTAGTCAGATGGTAATGGTCTTCCCTAACCACTTCCTATTTTCAGTTCGTTACTATGTTGGCCTAGAACTTTTGTCGACTTTACGCCAGGACACAACCACTCATATCTTGGATCATATCTAGGAGTGGCATAGATGGAAGAGGTTTATTAAGACTCTCATACCCCCAGCCTTTCTTTTATAATGTTTCCTTAAGTCTTTGTACCCTCCTATCTCGAAGGATGTTGCAACATTCAGGGTTACCACTAAGGAAGAAGTGATCTTTAAATCCCAACAGTTAGATCTAATATACGCTCAGTCTGGGATGTTATAACACATTCTTTCGGATGCACCATGGTCAACTTACGACCCTAGACAAAATCTCGGACCTCATGTCGATGGCATTGTAGGTACCGCCAATGTAAAGTCCACAGAATCGGTGAAAATCCATTTGAAAGAGTTGTCTCTAAACTAGTCTATAGGAGGGCCAGTTTCATCTATGTCTTCCAACCCCACTCAGTCAGCAGATGTACACTCCATGCAATCGTCGAAAAACCCAAATGGTAACCAGCAACCAAGCGGGAATAAGAAGAAAGGATGTAATAATTGTAAGGGTGGGAAAAATGGTAATAAACCCAAGGAAAATGGTAATAATGAGAAGATGAATAATAATGTTGGATAGGGAAAATGAGAAATACGTAAGGTGAAGTTTCCCTGTAAGCTTTGCAAAGATGATCACCTTACCCATTTATGCCCCAAACTTATTGAAGTTGGGAGGCTATTATCTCTACCACCTATCGTGATGACAAATCCATTTCCATATAACTAGCACATGGCCTCGAGCTCCTCAAATTCTGGAAATGCGACTGGTGGGAGTCAAAACTTGTCGTTTCAAGACGACGACTATTTGTGTATCAATATGGTCGATGTGAAATTTCATGTAGCCACTCGATCTTGAGATTATACCTCTTCAAAAGATATTCCTAGTCTATAATCTTATCCTCCTCCCCTGGAGATGACTTTACAGATTGAAAAACTAGAGCCACCTCCTTGTATTCTAAATGGAATACTTAAGTGCTCTACCCACAATCCAAATGCTAGAGCCACCCAGAATTATTCTATTGTTGAGGACATGGTTCAAGCCCCTTGTGCGATGTTGGCTTTGGAGGTACTCCAGATGTTTCCTTCATAGAGGAATGCCTTACTATATTCTTTAGGAGCTCTAGAACCCAGTGGCCCAAAATTTTTCAAGTTTGACATCACATATGTGAAGCCTCGCTTACCTTACCATGTGGATTTCCAAATCCACATGGAGTACTCAAAGTATACCATCAAGCATGTGGTTGTTGATGAAGTCATTGCTATGTGTGTGATGTCCCTGATCTGTTGGAAAGCTCTCGGTTCTCCAAATCTTTCTAATTCATCGAACATGTTGACTTCTTTTGAAGGTCATTCCTTCTGCCCTCACAATATTCTTCCTGCCTTTCTGGTCCAGTTAGGTGGGAATACAATAGAGGTGAAGGTTGAGGTAGTTGATGTGCCTCTAGATTATAACTTGTTACTAGAATGCAATTGGACCTATGATATGGTTGTCACCATATCATCCATCTTCCATACTCTTTGTTTTCTCATGAAGGGAAGATCGTGATGATCGACCAGTTATCCTTTGTGTATGCTAGTCCCAATGCATCTGTTGCACCGTTGATCCCTGTGATCGATAATTCTCAACCGACAACTGAGAATATCGGTGTCGAAATGTATTCTTCCCTTATGGTTACTTTCGACTTCACATCACTAATTCACCACATTTACACCATGTCCAGTAGGCATGTTTCGACAGGGAGGTCCATTTCTTTCCGCACTTCCTATTTTAGTGATCTGTGGACCCTACCTTCCTCAACTGTGTCTTGTGAGGGTTAGTCACATACTAGAATTATATCACCAACCTCTGTTAGTCATGTTGGAGATAGGTCAACAACCTCTGCTAGTCATGTTGAAGACCAGCAACCAACCAGTGCAAGTCATGCTGGGGGCACAGGTCTAGTCATCGCTAGTCACATTGCACATACATCACCAACCTATGCTAGTCACGTTTGGGATTCCTCACCAACCTCTGTCAGTCATGTTGTTCATTTGCTACTAGCCTCTGCAAGTCATGCTTGGAGCATGTCACCAGCCACTACAAGTCATGTTAGGGTCATTCATATGATTGAGAAACCTAGACATGTAAGACGTAAGCCCAAGTTCCTTTGTAGGATTTGCAAAGGATATCACCTTACTTGTTTGTGCCTTGCTACTACTATGGTACACGAAGAGTGGTCCTTTCTCGAGGGCCCTTCGGGTTCTGAGTCGTCTTTGAATTCCCAACCTTATTTGGTTGATAAAACAGTCATGCCGATGCAATCTTTAGCTAACACCACTCCTCTTTTTAGGGGTGATGCATCTCTTGACCTTGTTGTCTCGCATCCTATTCAACCAATGGTTGAATAATTAGTCATGTTGATGTAATCTTCGGTCGATCCCACTCTTCTCTTGGAGAGTGACAAGCCTAAGGAAATGAAATTGTCGATGCAATATTCGGTCAATCCCACTCTTATTTTGAAGGGTGATGTGTCTTTCGACCATTTCCTTAGCATTTCTATTTATGTACCTTCTTCACTAGGGAGCATTCCAATCTCTTCTAGTATGCTCCCTCCAAGTCCTAGGGTGGTCTCCTTTTATTGGAATGATATTGTAGAGCCTTCACTTCCTTCTTCTATAGCCTTCCATATAAGGGGCATTCTTCTATATATTGTAGATAAGGTAACCTCTGCAAATATTTTATCCTCCTTGAATTGGAAAGACTTTGGTTTTCCCAAGCTTATGTTAGCTCTTCGTAAGTTGCTCACCTTTTAGAGAATTCTTGCACGGGAGCCTTGACCTCCCCCATTACATGCTTCTTAGAACAACATCAGTGAGTCCGAGTTAATCTCTTTTCCGACTCGTCTAAAAAGCGAAAATATTACCAAGTGAACTTGTCTCTTTCACACTCGTTAAATTGGACTTGAAAGGTCATGAGTCTTAGTTACGATCTTTTATGACTCATTTTCAAAAAGAAAAAATATTGCTGAGTGAACTTGTCTCTTTCACACTCGTAAATTGGATTAGAAAGGATGTCTATTTAGCACATGTTTATCCCTTTTTCACACCAAGTAGACTAAATGACATAAAAAATGACATTTTTTGGTGTTAAGTTGTGATTGCATCTCATACCCTTGCTTGCAGTATTGAGCCTATAGTCGGTTCTCGCTTTGTGTTACAAACCATTTTCCTCAGCAATTTTTGCATCCTCAACCAAGCAGAGCCTTGTTTATATCGTTCGCAATTTGACACCCTCTAGACAAGAGGGAACATTCCCCCGAGTGTCCATCTCCTGCATGCATCTCCTTCCATTGAGCATATGTATGTTCCACTATTGGAACTAGTTTTGCTTACTTGCGATAGTTATTTCCTCCTCTATATCATAGCATTCATTTGTCTATGAAAAAAAAAAAAGACGGGCAGGAAGGGAGTATTATCTTATGTTGGAAATAGTCATGTCGCCTTTAAACAGAACACAAAGTTATTGATTCCATTCATCATTATAATTTTGGGATTAGCATGGCCTTAGGAATTTAAGCTCGTTACAGAGTCTTATCTACCGACTGGTTACTATTCCAGTCCCTATAGAGAATTTTATTGATGCCTACTGGATCTCATGGTTTTATCATCGGGTCTATGTTGTCGGAGTCCTCCATATGTCTCATGCTCTTGTTCAAAGGAAGTTTATCAACCTATGTTGACCACTTCTCAGAACTCTTGACTTTGCATGTTGGCCATACCCTCAGTTTGTCTCAGAGTCACATGATATTGTAGTCCTATCATGCACCATGGTCCTACTTGCATCATTGGTAGGTAACCTTGAACCCAGCAGTCAACACTTCATCATTGGTCGTTGACTAGGTGGTTTCCTTTTGTTCGATGACAATACATCTATTCACACATTGGGATTGATGCAGTGTCTTGGATTCCATTAGCCTTATTGGTGGTTTCCTCACCTTTGTCAATAGTTTTCATCATTGGCTTCTATTCAAAGGGTCTTTTTCATGTACCTCTTGCACTTGGAACACGCGAAAGATACACAGGGTCATTGGTTCATGAACATGTTCTTCGTCTAATTTCCACAAAATCATGAAGCTCCTACTTTGTACCTCATGTTGACTAATGAGAGATGCTTTAATGCTCTCCTTTCAGTGGGTATATTTCCATCAACTTCAACTCATCTATTCTCAAAATGGGACCTACATTTTTATGAGAACCTTGAGGCTTGTAGTCATTAGTGGTAGGTTCTCTCGCCATTGACAGTTGGGAATACATCAATGTCTCCTGATTGATGTATTCTTCAGGTGTTCGACACTGAATCCTATATTCACACTTGTAAGAATGTACTCAGTCCCTTGATACCTACTTAATTTATCGATAGGTTGTCTCATTTTTGTTAATGGTATACCACAATAACTAGTAATCAAACGATGTCTCATTGTGTTCGACCTCAACTCCTTTATTCATATGATGTAGATTTGCACCCTTGGAAGATTGTGTAGAATACTTGAATACATCACTATGTGGTTGCATCTTTCCTGAGCTGTTGGTTCCTTTTCATTGGACCAATACCTATATGACTTCAATGATCATGGGAGATCATATTGTACTCCATTGTATACAGATATCTTCATATTGGTTTTGAGACTGGTTCTATTGGGCCTTGTTTGTGACTATGACAACTTTTTGGCATGTAACTGCATTTGTATTTGCCTATTCATGACCATAGACACTTGTTTGGTATATTTTAACATGGATTTGCAGTGTAATTGTATTGGCAACCATGTATGCAAAGTCATTGCAGAATGTAATGACCAACTAGATCTTCCAATTGGTTCCCCATCACTCCACTTCTGGGTTGTTTATAATGTACTTAGACCATTGCAGATAATCCTCTAACCTCACACATTAGGGGGCATATGTTATAGAAAGATTTGTCTCACCCTATACAATCTTGCATAGAAGGCCATTTTCCATTCCCCCATGCAGACTTATCATTCCTATTTGTAAAATCCATAGACAAAAATACATATTTTTCCACATATACGCATCTTTCCTACTATACAACATATGTATATGCAGGTTGCTCCAATACAACCCACGCATATTAGGATTTATGCTATAAAATGAAAATTAATGTCGAGTGTCCATGTCACAACAGGAGATCTATGATCCTTGGCCTTCCATATACTAGAAACGTTCTGACTCGGCCCTTCAATTCCATTTTGAAGGCTATAAATGAGCCAATTCCGAGCTATGGAAGAAAGAAAAAGAATTCAACTTTGAGAGAAAAGTTACTCTGGAGAAATTATTTACTTCATATTGAGTCTACATCCCTTTGTCCTTTAAGTCTGAACATAGTGTTCAACCCCCAAGCTCTTCCCTTGTTGATTGAGAACCTCATTGTTTCTCCCTTATGAGCTTGTCTTTGGTGGAGGATTGAAGTGGTGGAGGTCCAGCTAGAAGGAACTTAGTTTCTCGATTATAAACCATGCCGACACAGAAGTCTATAATATTTTCACTTATGTTGATCATTTATTAATAGAAATAATCCTTTCCCGTCCAATTGATATCTTGTAAATATTTGAGTTATTATCCATGGGTGTATTTGTTATGTATATTAATGTATTATGTTATTTTATGTGCTAACCTTTTATATTATCACCATATTCTTGCTTTCCTTGGTTGTTGAGAACTAGTTGCAAGTATATAGCTTTGGTTCAAAGTGCTCAACGGTGGACTTTATTGAACATCTGGATGAGGTAGGCCTCTTTCTTATCTCGCTTGCATATTGGTTTATATAGCATGCTTTTGGGATAGAGTTGATTTCTGCAGTCGTTTCTGTCTATTGTGGTTTACCCTAGCCATAGAGAGATTTTCCTCATAACACTCAGGGATATTTCATGCAGGAGGAGGAGGTGAGAGGGCTCCATGTCAACATGGGAAATGCAGAGAATGATTCCAATGTGTATAAAAGTCGAGTGGGGCTAGTAGAGCGGGTTGAGACTATGAGAAACCTTCATAAAGAAGTGAAGAGATATGAAGTAGATAATGAAAGGATAATGAGAGCTTAGGAAGAGCTACTACAGATTCTGAACATGTTGTAAATACAAGTCAACAAAGACTCTAGCACAAAATAAGTAGTCATTGCAAGGCAAGCAACAACATCTAAGTCTTATGATAGAAGGCAAGATTGACAATCAACCCATAGATATTGTAACAACCCTAGTTAAATAGTTACATAGGGTTTATCAAGTAGAGTTAATTAGATAATTAACTTTCCTAATATGTTTTAGTTAAACAA
>JZKD02S1762702.1:0-11532 GCA_000966675.3 Picea glauca | reverse complement strand
GGTGGGAAAAATAATAATAAATCCAAGGATGACACTAACAATGATAGATCGAATAATAATGTTGGTGAGGGAAAGAAAGAAAAATGGAAGGTGAAGTTTCCTTGTAAACTTTGTAAATATGATCACCTTACCCACCTATGCCCCAAAATATCGGAAGCCTCGAGGCTCTTATCGCAGTATTCCACTGTGATGACAAATTCATTTCCTCATAATCAACACATGGCCTCGGGGACCTCCAACACCGAAAAATGTGTTGAGTAGGAGTAAAAACCCCTCGGAAGATGAAGGTGGCCATCTATGTGTCAATATGGTCAAGTCTTAGATTGATGTAACCACTTTATCTCATGATTACGGTTCTTCACAGACTGTTGTAGGTCTAGAGTCTCCTCCTCCTCCAAAAACACCCTTGCATATAAAAAAGCTAGAATCGTTGCCTCGTATTATGAAAGGAGTACTAAAACACTCTTCCCACAATCCTAATGATAGATATGCCCAGAAATATTTGAATGTCGAAGATATGGATCAAACCCCTTATTCGGTGTCGACTTTCGAGGTGCTTCAGACGTGTCCTTTATAGAGTAACTCCTTGTTATATGAATTAGGAGATCTATACCTGTGTGGCTTGAAGGTTATTAAGTTTGACATCACGGATGTTAGGCCTCACTTTCCTTACCATGTGGCATTTCAAATCCATGTGGAGTACATGAAAATTACCATGAAACATACTATAATTGATGAAGGTGTTGTGACATGGATGGTTTCTGTAACCTGTTGGAAATGCATTGGCTCTCTAACTCTATCCCAATATAGGACTATGTTGACAACATTTGATGGGCATTCATTTCAACCCCATGGAATTCTTTTCACTTTTTTGGTCTAGTTAGGTGGGAAGACAATGGAGTTTGGCGTCGAGGTGGTGTATGCGCCCCTCGACTATAATTTAATACTAGGGTGTAATTGGAATTATGCCATGGTAGCCGTCGTGTTGTCTGTTTTTTGCACTTTATGTTTTCCTCATGAAGGTAAAATAGTGACGATTGACCAATTTTCCTTTACGCATGCTAGTCCTAATGTATTAGTTGGACCTTTAGTCCCTCTGATTGACAATTCTCAGTAGGAAAATGAGGATGTTGGTGTTGGAATGTATTCCTCTCTCAAAGTTATCTTTGATTTAATGGCACCAATTCACCACATTCATGCCATGTCCAATGAGTCTTCAACATCGATGAGGTTCGTTCCTTTCTTTATTTTGTATTTCAATGACCCTTGGACCCTACCTTTCTTGAATATGTCGTACGAAGTTCAATCACACATTGGGATGGAAATTCCACTATTAGTAGCAGAATTTGTGTATCAGTCTATTCTTGACGCTATTGTTGATCTATTCTTGATGCTATTGTTGACCTAGATCCTTTATCCTCGCAGATGGACGAGGTGGATCCTGTTTTAGAGCCTATATGGGTCATCCAATAATATTTTTTGCATGATTTCCTTGAAGATACTTTACCTTCGGATGAATCCATCTTAGAGGCCATGTAAGGTCATGATAGGCCCTGGGATGATATGCATGATCGCTCCTATTTCCTTCCAGAGCTTGTTAGGATCAAATAAGATGACTTTATATCTATCTTGAGTGAGATGGTTAGTCATGATGTGGTTCCATTAGATACGCATGGTATTTATACCTAAGGAAACATGGCGAATATTTATGCTACCATCATGATCAATGTCTCTTGTACTCTTGGAAAAATTGAGAACATATATATCGGTGCATATTTTTCTCCTGAAGAAATTCAGATCTAATCCGATCTCTTCAAAGAATTTTGTGATGTATTCTCTTGGTCATATTAAGAGATGTCAGGGATCAACCCCAACTTTGTCGAAAATGAGATTAAAACCTACCCGAATGTTAGACCTATTCAACAACGTCTTAGAGTTGTTAATTCTAGGAAGGCCCCTACTATTAAGGCAAAGGTAGAGAAGATACTTAGTGTTGGCTTCATATACCAAATTCCCTTGACTAAATGGGTGTCCAAACCTATTCCCATGAATAAAAAACAAGGAACAATCCATGTATGTATGAATTTTCGAGACCTGAACAAGGCTTTTCCTAAAGATAACTTCGCGACTCCTTTCATTGACCAGATTATTGATGAGTGCGTGGGAAGAAAATTCTTTTATTTTATGGAAATATTATCCGGATATAATCAAATTCAAATTAAACCTGAGGATCAACACAAGACGATGTTTATTTTTCCTTGGGGTACTTTTTCATACCGGAAAATGCCTTTCGGCCTTAAAAACATCGAAGAACCCTTCCAACATTCCATGACCTTTTCTTTTCACAATCTCAAGCATATTGTCAAATATTACCTAGTTGATCTTGTTGCTCACTCTCGCAAGAGAGTATATCACTCCAATCACCTTCGATTATTATTTGAGAGATTTCGTTACTATCACATTCGGTTGAACCCTCACAAGTGCATCTTCTACATTAAGTTTGGCCATCTTTTAGGATTCTTAGTTTCTGAGCATGGGATCATGGTAGATCCTATGAAGTTTGAGGCAATACTTTGATTGCCTCCCCCACACAACATTCAAAAACTTCAAGGTTTACAGGGGAAGGATAATTTCCTACAACGGTTCATAGTGAACTATGCCAATTTAAGTAAGGGTTTTGTCCGTCTTTTGAATAAGGATACTCTGTTTATATGGGATGAGCGAGCCTAGGAATCCTTTGATGATTTTAAGAAATATTTGGTATCGACACCTCTATTGAAGCCTCCAAAATATAGTAGAGACTATTTTCTTTATATATCCACGTCCGAAGGGACGATTGGTATGGTTATGGTTCGGGAGGATAATGAGATCCATGAGAAAATTGTCTACTATCTCAGTCAAAACCTAGTCGATCCTGAACTTAAATACTCTAACGTAGAGAAACTATCCTTGGTCTTCGTACATGCAATTCACAGATTATGAAATTATATATTACTTTTCAAAACTACCGTAGTTGCAGATATAAATCTATTTCAATACATCCTCACCAGGTGTATCACCGAGGGGAAATATAATAAGTGGATTTTTCTTTTGAAATCATTTGATCTCGATTTATCTTTGGCGAAGTCTAAGAAAACAGTAGTTTTTTCTGAGTTGATATCAGGCTTCCCTCAATTAGATGAGGACATTTTCCATGATGATTCATTTGTGGATGAACATATCTTCCCTATATCATCTTCGAACCCTTGGTATGGAGACATTCTAATTTATCTTCAAACCTTGAAGCTACCCCAACATCTATCGAGAGATGATCGATGATGTATATGTCATCAGGATAAAAACTACCTTATCATTGGTGACATTTTGTATCATCAAGGAGTAGATAATATTTTATGCCATTTCTTGAATCATGAGGCAATTGAGTCTGTTATCAATGAGGGTCATAGTGGTGCTTGTGGTGGTCATTTATCTAGGCTTGCAACAACCCAAAAAATATTGTGATCTGATTATTTTTGGCGGTCAATTTTTAAAGATTGTGTTGAAGCAGTCAAGAAGTGTCACCCTTTCCAATTGTTCTCTTGGAAAATACGCTCACACCCAGCCCCTCTTCACCCAATTTCCACCATCGATCCCTTCATCAAGTGGGGGTAGATTTTATGGACTGTAACCCAACTTCAGTTGGGGGTCACCAACATATTATTGTGGTCGTGGATTACTTTAATAAATGGGTAGAGGTCATGCCTACCGTTAAATATGATGGTAAGACTACAACATTATTCGTATTCAACCAAATTATAACCCGGTTTGGAATCAAAAGAGAGATTTTCACTGATCATGGAAATCAATTTCAAAATGAAATGATGAAATATTTAGCATCAAAACTGGGGTTTAAGAAAAATCATTCTTCCCCTTATTATCCCCAGGAAAATGGACAAGTAGAGGCGGTGAATAAATATATCAAGACCATCTTGCAAAAAACTATCATCCAGAGTAAATATGATTGGAATATGATGCATTTCCCTGCACTTTGGGCATATAAAACCTCAGTAAAGACTTCCACTGGTTTCTCTCCTTTTCATTTAGTACATGGTGTGGAGTTGATTCTTCCAATTGAATGTGAAATCCCTTCCATCAAGTTGGAAATTGAGCTCCTACTTGCCACATCTGATCTTGAAGAATGACTCGTACACCTAGAGAATCTCGATCAATGACATCGAGATTTATCTACGACTATCAAAGAAAATACATGATGTGTTAAGGTTCAATATGATAGGTCTATCTCTCCTCAATAGTACATTGAGGGTGACTTGGTTCTCCTGTATGACCAAGCCAATGAACCATTTTGGGCAGGCAAGTTCAACCCCATGTGGCACAGTCCTTATATCGTGCGATGTGTCTTATAGAAAGGAGTCTATGAATTGGAAGATTATGAAGGGACTATGCTGAATGAGCCCAAAAATGGGCTCTACCTTAAAAGGTATTATGCTTGAACCCTCAATATTGGGCATGACCTTTTGTATACTAGTGTATCTTAGTGTATATAAATCTTTTCCTTTGTGTCATCGGATTTCTTATCAAGTTTTCCCTTGGTTTGAAGATTTCACCAGATTCTTCAGTTTACTTAAGATTCACAGACGGTGCCAATCTCCATATGTGGAACATGGATTCCGCCACATGGGTCATTTACTCACCCAAGGGACAACTATTTTCTTCATGTGGTGTTCGTCTAGAGCCATCAACGAATAATGTGGCTGAGTATAGCATCGTTATAGAGCTATTATGCGACACCATTTCACATGGTGTTTGGTATTTATAGGTTCGCCTGGACTCCCAGTTAGTCGTATGTCAGTTAAATGGAAGTTACTTTGTGCGAGATCCTACTCTACTCTGACGATTTCTACGGGTACGAATTTTGGAACAATACTTTTATTTTCTTACTTATAATCACATACCTAGAAGTTCTAATCATGTATCTGATGCATATGATAATTATATTTTATATTGGCATTTTTGACATAACTCAGAAAATAAAACATATTCATGCATGTACACATTGTAACATATATAAGTAAAGTCGAAGACCAAGTTTTTTTATATTTCACCCTTTCGAGTTCAAAAAAATATGGTGTCATAGTACAAAATGGGGCAAACACCCTCAAAATACATATATGGTCAGTATATAATATGACCATGGAATCTATGAATGTGGCGCTGGATGTGTATCATGATATAACACTACATCATTTGTGATACATCAAAAGAGTTTCACCCACACACAGGATACACCCACCACCTTTCATTGCATCGCCTCTGGTAGATCCTCCACTTGAACCATAGGAATCTTGTGCCTCAATCGAGACATGTTCCCCTGTACATTTTGCAGCACTCTCTCTACATCTCCTCCCGCATTCTCATATCCTCGACCCCTCTATTGATGTCATGGGAATCCATCTGATTGTCGCTAACCTACATCTGTGTAACAAATAAATTGTTAATACTTGATACCATACAAAAATATTTGTGTTTTTTATTTTTTGAAAAACACAAAAAATGAAATATATAAAAATATTTCTTACCAATATCAATATCACAATAGGTGGAACCTAGTGGAAAAGGAATCTCCAGATCCCCTTTATAATCAATCCCGCTGTAATGGTAGTCGTCAATGGATATGACCTGTCGATGCCACCAAGAAAATAACTCATCATTGTAGGGAGTTGACACCCTACCACCTTATAGCTGCCTCATCACATCAATCCACCATGACATGGTTGGATCACATTGCCCATGTGGAGTAATATCTACTCTAGGGCTCAAGCCTAGAATCTTCTCAAAGAAAAAAATACAAAGAATTGATGTAAATCCAAAGTTTCTCATTTTCCCTTGTTTGCAATCCATCAATTGGCTCTTCATGTTAGCCAGTGGTGAGGTACACCAGTCGTAAACAATGGGTCTTAAACACTCCACCACATAGAACATGAGTGGCCTTGATGCCTGGTGCAATGAGGCTGACCCTGAAATCCATATAAGTACAACCAAGAAGATATCTAATCTAAGGTTTCCATCACCCTGATTGGGATTTGGCTCTCTACTTTATCTATGCCTACAACATAGTGGGTGGAAATGTACTCCTCCATAGTCATACCACCCCCAACACCTTGGGCCTTGTTGGCACAAGGGCAGACCCAGGGTTCAACGCTACAACAACACACCAACAAAACCCTAACTACCAACCCTTTCGGCAACGCCTGTGAAGTAGATGAAGTCTCACCTGAGGTAGAGGTAGGGGTGGTTGCAGGACTCAGGTGTCTGCAACCTTAGCTAGGACACAGATATGTGATTCTAACACTCAAAAGAGCACTCAATAGTAAACATTCATCAACATTCGGTTCTTGGTAATAGCGCAGACAAACCCTAATTACAAATCATCACAGTATTCAACTAGATCCACATCTAATAGAACTTAGCATAAAAGGAACATATTAGATCTTGTATATTTAGGCACTAAGCATACTCATAGGTCAGATCTAACACTCATTCTCCTTTATAAGCACAAAGAAACATCAATCCTATCTAACATTCATCTGTATCATAGAAATTTATACATAAACACACCAACACATTGCACAAAGAAGAGAAACACATCATATACGTGGTTCACCCCCCCCTGGGGCTACGTCCACCAACTCTTCTCCTCTAATATTATCTTCTATTAATCAGTTACATGCACAGAGCCTCAAAAACCCTACTCCGCATAGGACAGGAGATTTTCGCACACCTCGCCAGATCCTCCTTCCCCGAGCTAGGTTACAATACTAATACTTCTACAATCACTTGCACTCATATTTGCAAGCTTCACACAGTATGCACAGAGAACTTACAATCCTTCGATCACATAGATCGATCACTAGCACTTAGCACATTGGCCTAACATCACATAGATGCCCCTCCTTACATTGCTTAGAAATCTATTTATACTTTAAAAAATAGGCCTAAACATGGGTAAACCCATGGGTCGACATCCCATACCCATTACATAATCCCAATCCCCAAAAAGGACCCAAAAAGGGGCCGATAACCCACAATATCTGCTTCNTATGTCGTACGAAGTTCAATCACACATTGGGATGGAAATTCCACTATTAGTAGCAGAATTTGTGTATCAGTCTATTCTTGACGCTATTGTTGATCTATTCTTGATGCTATTGTTGACCTAGATCCTTTATCCTCGCAGATGGACGAGGTGGATCCTGTTTTAGAGCCTATATGGGTCATCCAATAATATTTTTTGCATGATTTCCTTGAAGATACTTTACCTTCGGATGAATCCATCTTAGAGGCCATGTAAGGTCATGATAGGCCCTGGGATGATATGCATGATCGCTCCTATTTCCTTCCAGAGCTTGTTAGGATCAAATAAGATGACTTTATATCTATCTTGAGTGAGATGGTTAGTCATGATGTGGTTCCATTAGATACGCATGGTATTTATACCTAAGGAAACATGGCGAATATTTATGCTACCATCATGATCAATGTCTCTTGTACTCTTGGAAAAATTGAGAACATATATATCGGTGCATATTTTTCTCCTGAAGAAATTCAGATCTAATCCGATCTCTTCAAAGAATTTTGTGATGTATTCTCTTGGTCATATTAAGAGATGTCAGGGATCAACCCCAACTTTGTCGAAAATGAGATTAAAACCTACCCGAATGTTAGACCTATTCAACAACGTCTTAGAGTTGTTAATTCTAGGAAGGCCCCTACTATTAAGGCAAAGGTAGAGAAGATACTTAGTGTTGGCTTCATATACCAAATTCCCTTGACTAAATGGGTGTCCAAACCTATTCCCATGAATAAAAAACAAGGAACAATCCATGTATGTATGAATTTTCGAGACCTGAACAAGGCTTTTCCTAAAGATAACTTCGCGACTCCTTTCATTGACCAGATTATTGATGAGTGCGTGGGAAGAAAATTCTTTTATTTTATGGAAATATTATCCGGATATAATCAAATTCAAATTAAACCTGAGGATCAACACAAGACGATGTTTATTTTTCCTTGGGGTACTTTTTCATACCGGAAAATGCCTTTCGGCCTTAAAAACATCGAAGAACCCTTCCAACATTCCATGACCTTTTCTTTTCACAATCTCAAGCATATTGTCAAATATTACCTAGTTGATCTTGTTGCTCACTCTCGCAAGAGAGTATATCACTCCAATCACCTTCGATTATTATTTGAGAGATTTCGTTACTATCACATTCGGTTGAACCCTCACAAGTGCATCTTCTACATTAAGTTTGGCCATCTTTTAGGATTCTTAGTTTCTGAGCATGGGATCATGGTAGATCCTATGAAGTTTGAGGCAATACTTTGATTGCCTCCCCCACACAACATTCAAAAACTTCAAGGTTTACAGGGGAAGGATAATTTCCTACAACGGTTCATAGTGAACTATGCCAATTTAAGTAAGGGTTTTGTCCGTCTTTTGAATAAGGATACTCTGTTTATATGGGATGAGCGAGCCTAGGAATCCTTTGATGATTTTAAGAAATATTTGGTATCGACACCTCTATTGAAGCCTCCAAAATATAGTAGAGACTATTTTCTTTATATATCCACGTCCGAAGGGACGATTGGTATGGTTATGGTTCGGGAGGATAATGAGATCCATGAGAAAATTGTCTACTATCTCAGTCAAAACCTAGTCGATCCTGAAATTAAATACTCTAACGTAGAGAAACTATCCTTGGTATTCGTACATGCAATTCACAGATTATGAAATTATATATTACTTTTCAAAACTACCGTAGTTGCAGATATAAATCTATTTCAATACGTCCTCACCAGGTGTATCACCGAGGGGAAATATAATAAGTGGATTTTTCTTTTGAAATCATTTGATCTCGATTTATCTTTGGCGAAGTCGAAGAAAACAGTAGTTTTTTCTGAGTTGATATCAGGCTTCCCTCAATTAGATGAGGACATTTTCCATGATGATTCATTTGTGGATGAACATATATTCCCTATATCGTCTTCGAACCCTTGGTATGGAGACATTCTAATTTATCTTCAAACCTTGAAGCTACCCAACATCTGTCGAGAGATGATCGATGATGTATATGTCATCAGGATAAAAACTACCTTATCATTGGTGACATTTTGTATCATCAAGGAGTAGATAATATTTTACGCCATTTCTTGAATCACGAGGCAATTGAGTCTGTTCTCAATGAGGGTCATAGTGGTGCTTGTGGTGGTCATTTATCTAGGCTTGCAACAACCCAAAAAATATTGTGATCCGATTATTTTTGGCCGTCAATTTTTAAAGATTGTGTTGAAGCAGTCAAGAAGTGTCACCCTTTCCAACTGTTCGCTTGGAAAATACGCTCGCACCCAGCCCCTCTTCACCCAATTGCCACCATCGATCCCTTCATCAAGTGGGGGGTAGATTTTATGGACTGTAACCCAACTTCAGTTGGGGGTCACCAACATATTATTGTGGTCGTGGATTACTTTAATAAATGGGTAGAGGTCATGCCTACCGTTAAATATGATGGTAAGACTACAACATTATTCGTATTCAACCAAATTATAGCCCGGTTTGGAATCAAAAGAGAGATTGTCACTGATCATGGCAATCACTTTCAAAACTAAATGATGAAAGAGTTAGCATCAAAACTGGGGTTTAAGAAAAATCATTCTTCCCCTTATTATCCCCAAGAAAATGGACAAGTAGAGGCGGTGAATAAATATATCAAGACCATCTTGCCAAAAACTATCATCCAGAGTAAATATGATTGGAATATGATGCATTTCCCTGCACTTTGGGNGCATTCTCATATCCTTGACCCCTCTACTGATGTCATGGGAATCCATCTGATTGTCGCTAACCTACATCTGTGTAACAAATAAATTGTTAATACTTGATACCATACAAAAATATTTGCGTTTTTTATTTTTTGAAAAACACAAAAAATGAAATATATAAAAATATTTCTTACCAATATCAATATCACAGTAGGCGGAACCTAGTGGAAAAGGAATCTCCAGATCCCCTTTATAATCAATCCCACTGTAATGGTAGTCGTCAATGGATATGACCTATCGATGCCACCAGGAAAAGAACTCATCATTGTAGGGAGTTGACACCCTACCACCTTATAGCTGCCTCATCACATCAATCCACCATGACATGGTTGGATCACATTTCCCATGTGGAGTAATATCTACTCTAGGACTCAAGACTAGAATCTTCTCAAAGAAAAAAATACAAAGAATTGATGTAAATCCAAAGTTTCTCATTTTCCCTTGTTTGCAATCCATCAATTGGCTCTTCATGTTAGCCAGTGGTGAGGTACACCAGTCGTAAACAATGGGTCTTAAACACTCCACCACATAGAACATGAGTGGCCTTGATGCCTGGTGCAATGAGGCTGACCCTGAAATCCATATAAGTACAACCAAGAAGATATCTAATCTAAGGTTTCCATCACCCTGATTGGGATTTGGCTCTCTACTTTATCTATGCCTACAACATAGTGGGTGGAAATGTACTCCTCCATAGTCATACCACCCCCAACACCTTGGGCCTTGTTGGCACAAGGGCAGACCCAGGGTTCAACGCTACAACAACACACCAACAAAACCCTAACTACCAACCCTTTCGGCAACGCCTGTGAAGTAGATGAAGTCTCACCTGAGGTAGAGGTAGGGGTGGTTGCAGGACTCAGGTGTCTGCAACCTTAGCTAGGACACAGATATGTGATTCTAACACTCAAAAGAGCACTCAATAGTAAACATTCATCAACATTCGGTTCTTGGTAATAGCGCAGACAAACCCTAATTACAAATCATCACAGTATTCAACTAGATCCACATCTAATAGAACTTAGCATAAAAGGAACATATTAGATCTTGTATATTTAGGCACTAAGCATACTCATAGGTCAGATCTAACACTCATTCTCCTTTATAAGCACAAAGAAACATCAATCCTATCTAACATTCATCTGTATCATAGAAATTTATACATAAACACACCAACACATTGCACAAAGAAGAGAAACACATCATATACGTGGTTCACCCCCCCCTGGGGCTACGTCCACCAACTCTTCTCCTCTAATATTATCTTCTATTAATCAGTTACATGCACAGAGCCTCAAAAACCCTACTCCGCATAGGACAGGAGATTTTCGCACACCTCGCCAGATCCTCCTTCCCCGAGCTAGGTTACAATACTAATACTTCTACAATCACTTGCACTCATATTTGCAAGCTTCACACAGTATGCACAGAGAACTTACAATCCTTCGATCACATAGATCGATCACTAGCACTTAGCACATTGGCCTAACATCACATAGATGCCCCTCCTTACATTGCTTAGAAATCTATTTATACTTTAAAAAATAGGCCTAAACATGGGTAAACCCATGGGTCGACATCCCATACCCATTACATAATCCCAATCCCCAAAAAGGACCCAAAAAGGGGCCGATAACCCACAATATCTGCTTC
>JZKD02S1762691.1:86356-98554 GCA_000966675.3 Picea glauca | reverse complement strand
CTTCGGCTATCCACAAGATCACTTCGAATCCAAACCAAATTAACAGGATCGTTTTCTCAAATTAATCGCACTATATTAAACATAACAAACGATCCATGCTATTAGCGGATCAAATAAAAAATGATATGTAAATTATCACAAAAAAAATCATAATGGAATTAATCAGTTGATAACAGGGTCTGTGGGACTGGTCTAATCGTTTGTTATTGCCAATTGGGGATAGACAAAATCGATTAACATTCAACGAAATCGTTACTTGAATTCATTTCAAAACGAACTATTAACCAAATTTTCTCATCCGAATTCAACAGAAATAACATATGTCGATCTGATTTTAACAAACTCGTTTTGAAAATTAAAATCAACAGAGTAGCATCAAGTCTATTTTTGATACAAATCCAACTCATAAAAAAAATCGTGCTAACTCAAGATACACAACAATCCAATCAAAACAAGAGCGAATCAAACAGTTTGAGTTTGACATAGTCGTTACGAATCAACACAGTTCCATGATTTCGGCGAAGAGATATTTTGCACAGGTCAGATATAATCCAAATCCAAACGAAAATGTTTACAAAACAGAGTCATTTTTCCAATTTAATAGACTACATCGTATTTATCAAGCCAATTCAATCCTATGAAATCGTCTCAACAATCAAATCACAAGAACTAAATCAGAGTCGTTGATATCCAATGACAACAACATCATGTTAAATCAAAACAAAACTGTGTTCTAATTTTAGCGTAAAAATATCTTATTCAGGTTAGATACAAACAAAATCCAAGCGAAAGTAAAAACCATTTGTTTCGTTAAATCAAACCAACAGACAAACAAATCAAACCCAGTGAAAACCAATCAATTGCTAAACTAGGCACGACCAAATCGTGTAACCAGATCATAGCTTCATTTAATTTTAGCAAAATGAAAACAATGTATAGGATCTACAACATAACCGTTTTTGATAATCAACCATGACATAGTCATTTCGGATAATGGACAGAACTATTTGAAAACAAAACTCAATTCATTATATTATTCCTAACAATTCATAGAACGGAATTGATATCGAAATTCATACATGGATAATGAGCAGACATCTTGGTCATGATAGTTTGGAATTGACAAAGGTTGTAGCCGATTTGACATTCCTAAATACGATGGAACCAATGGTTTTATGCTTCTTGTCATTAGCTTGAAGCTTGTCCCTTTCACTTGTCAACACTGTAACTTGGTTTTCCAATGATTTGATTTTCGACTGTAATAAGGGAACGTCGGTATAGTAGCGTTCTAGCCATACATTACATTGGTCTCATAACGACTTCTCGTGCTTCGAAATAACAGTCGAGGGTTTGGTTAAATCACCGAGGGTTTCATTAGGTAGCTTGATCCTGGGTAACTAGGATTGTTCTTTAAGCACGGGAGAAAATTAGAAATGAAATCATAGGGTGGCTCGGAGCACAGACCTTGGGAATAAGGGTACTCACTAGCCAGGAAGCGCTCGATATCAGAGTCTGAGTCTTCACTGAGGACTATGGGCTTCTGCTCAACATTTGGCTTAGGTTTATTTCGGGTAAGTCTTGATATAAGTTGAGCATTCTTTTTACCTTTGCCGTCGACAATAGGGTTACCCTTGACCTTCTTGCTCACAGGCTTTTTTACAGCCTCAACCTTGTCTGTTATAACGTTGGGTAGGTCGATATCAGGGCTGACCGAGGGTTTGGGAGAAGGTAGAAGGGCATGAAAGGGCACAGGTGGCCCAACCTTAGTCTCACTAACCATAGACTTATCGATTTGGATAGAATCTGAATCAAAAAAACCATTCCGAGAGAGAAAAGATTTCCAACTATCATCATGGAGGTTTAAATGGTGAACGACGATGAGTCTGATCATGCCATGGTGAAACAAGCTACTATCGGCCTTCTCTCGTTTAAACCTCTTAGCCATTTTATAAAGACTACACTGGAAATAAATGGCATGTTCAATGGATAACCCATGAAATTCATTAACAGTCGAAGGTGATAAAGAAAAACCAATCCATACCGACCTTCACAGGTCACAAATTGTTTAACCACTATCAAAAGATCATGCCACCTAGGTTTAAGCGTGGAAATAGGCATACCTCTGTCACAGGACGTGACCTTTTGTGAGACAAACAATAACGGCCATGGCACCGCATCAATGTTAGAGTTTTTAAACCATCGTTGGTCCGTGGCTGCTAATCCTATGGCAGAGCTGATAAACTCTTCACTGATTTCAAGCTGAATGTCACCTATTTTGGCCCTGCATCCATCAAAGGTAAGGGTGAATTGCTGCGCAACAAACAATTTGAAACCCTTGAACCTCTGCACAAACGTGAGCCAACCGTTATATTCTAAGTATTTACAGGCGTTATCGAACAGTAGCAGGGCTTGATTACTGTTCGGCTCTATTCGCACCACCGATGCCATAGAGAGGAGAAGATGGTAAGTGATGTGAACGAGCCAGGGTTTGAACATAGCCTATGCAGGGGAAGAAAGCTCAAAGGTTTACCCGATGCTAGCAAAGGTGAAATTGGGATAGGGGTAAACATTAATGACATATTGTGCGAAGGTGGTGGAGCTGGTTCATACATGCACGAGAGTCATATCTACAGTACAACCGCCGACGCAAATATCTGTTCAACCCATTACTATATAGGTTAACGATTATGCCAATCAATCTACCAATGAAATCAATGGTAAGTGGTTTAAACATTCATGCGATCAAAAGTTATGTCATAGTTTTAAAACCAAACACACAAATCGAAACCAATACCAAGTTAATGCCAAAGGTTTTGATAACACGAACTAGGTGTCATATTAAATGATATATATCAAGGGTTTAACCATAACACCTATGTGCTTTTATGAAGCTAATGTGCCAAGTGAATTGATCAAATAACATGTAAATCCAATCGCCAATGTATCACAAACTCAATCATTTGTGAAACGAAATTACATAATCAATCAAAGAATGTCAAATGAGTACAGATCAAAAGGTTTTTCCAACTGCATAATGATAAGTAAAATGTAAACGCAATGGGCATATTGAAAAGAATGACAACGACAATTTAGTGACGATTTTAATGCGAATTTGAAAACCAAGTTTTCACGCTTGCAGTCGTGAAAACAAGAGTGAAGGTAATTGTGCAAACAACGCAAAGAATAAAAGTGTTGTTTTATTTGAGAATTGTGACGAAAAATTAAGGTTTGCAAAACACTGGTGTAGGCATCTTATAAGATAGTAGAAAAATGTGAATTGGCTGCCAACACATACATGTGGATCCAGCCAAGATCCAAGTCATCCATGACTGGCCAGCCCCAACCACACTCACTGAGCTTCAGAGCTTCTTGGGCCTTGCCAATTTCTACCGCAGGTTTGTGTTGGGATTCTCCCATATTGCNGTGTAACCAGATCATAGCTTCATTTAATTTTAGCAAAATGAAAACAATGTATAGGATCTACAACATAACCGTTTTTGATAATCAACCATGACATAGTCATTTCGGATAATGGACATAACTATTTGAAAACCAAACTCAATTCATTATATTATTCCTAACAATTCATAGAACGGAATTGATATCGAAATTCATACCTGGATAATGAGCAGACATCTTGGTCATGATAGTTTGGAATTGACAAAGGTTGTAGCCGATTTGACATTCCTAAATACGATGGAACCAATGGTTTTCTGCTTCTTGTCATTAGCTTGAAGCTTGTCCCTTTCACTTGTCAACACTGTAACTTGGTTTTCCAATGATTTGATTTTCGACTGTAATAAGGGAACGTCGGTATAGTAGCGTTCTAGCCATACATTACATTGGTCTCATAACGACTTCTCGTGCTTCGAAATAACAGTCGAGGGTTTGGTTAAATCACCGAGGGTTTCATTAGGTAGCTTGATCCTGGGTAACTAGGATTGTTCTTTAAGCACGGGAGAAAATTAGAAATGAAATCATAGGGTGGCTCGGAGCACAGACCTTGGGAATAAGGGTACTCACTAGCCAGGAAGTGCTCGATATCAGAGTCTGAGTCTTCACTGAGGACTATGGGCTTCTGCTCAACATTTGGCTTAGGTTTATTCCGGGCAAGTCTTGATATAAGTTGAGCATTCTTTTTACCTTTGCCGTCGACAATAGGGTTACCCTTGACCTTCTTTCTCACAGGCTTTTTTACAGCCTCAACCTTGTCTGTTATAACGTTGGGTAGGTCGATATCAGGGCTGACCGAGGGTTTGGGAGTAGGTAGAAGGTCATGAAAGGGCACAGGTGGCCCAACCTTAGTCTCACTAACCACAGACTTATCGATTTGGATAGACTCTGAATCAAAAAAACCATTCTGAGAGAGAAAAGATTGCCAACTATCGTCATGGAGGTTTAAATGGTGAACGACGATGAGTCTGATCAGGCCATGGTGAAACAAGCTACTATCGGCCTTCTCTCGTTTAAACCTCTTAGCCATTTTATAAAGACTACGCTGGAAATAAATGGCATGTTCAATGGATAACCCATGAAATTCATTAACAGTCGAAGGTGATAAAGAAAAACCAATCCATACCGATCTTCACAGGTCACAAATTGTTTAACCACTATCAAAAGATCATGCCACCTAGGTTTAAGCATGGAAATAGGCATACCTCTGTCACAGGATGTGACCTTTTGTGAGACAAACAGTAACAGCCATGGCACCTCATCAACTTTAGAGTTTTTAAACCATCGTTGGTCCGTGGCTGCTAATCCTATGGCAGAGCTGATAAACTCTTCACTGATTTCAAGCTGAATGTCACCTATTTTGGCCCTGCATCCATCAAAGTTAAGGGTGAATTGCTGCGCAACAAACAATTTGAAACCCTTGAACCTCTGCACAAACGTGAGCCAACCGTTATATTCTAAGTATTTACGGGCGTTATCGAACAGTAGCAGGGCTTGATTACTGTTCGGCTCTATTCGCACCACCGGTGCCATAGAGAGGAGAAGATGGTAAGTGATGTGAACGAGCCAGGGTTTGAACATAGCCTATGCAGGGGAAGAATTCCCAAAGGTTTACCCGATGCTAGCAGAGGTGAAACTGGGATAGGGGTAAACATTAATGACATATTGTGCGAAGGTGGTGGAGCTGGTTCATACATGCATGAGAGTCATATCTACAGTACAACCGCCGACGCAAATATCTGTTCAACCCATTACTGTATAGGTTAACGATTATGCTAATCAATCTACCAATGAAATCAATGGTAAGTGGTTTAAACATTCGTGCGATCAAAAGTTATGTCATAGTTTTAAAACCAAACACACAAATCGAAACCAATACCAAGTTAATGCCAAAGGTTTTGATAACACGAACTAGGTGTCATATTAAATGATATATATCAAGGGTTTAACCATAACACCTATGTGCTTTTATGAAGCTAATGTGCCAAGTGAATTGATCAAATAACATGTAAATCCAATCGCCAATGTATCACAAACTCAATCATTTGTGAAACGAAATTACATAATCAATCAAAGAATGTCAAATGAGTACAGATCAAAAGGTTTTTCCAACTGCATAATGATAAGTAAAATGTAAACGCAATGGGCATATTGAAAAGAATGACAACGACAATTTAGTGACGATTTTAATGCGAATTTGAAAACCAAGTTTTCACGCTTGCAGTCGTGAAAACAAGAGTGAAGGTAATTGTGCAAACAACGCAAAGAATAAAAGTGTCGTTTTATTTGAGAATTGTGACGAAAAATTAAGGTTTGCAAAACACTGGTGTAGGCATCTTATAAGACAGTAGAAAAATGTGAATTGGCTGCCAACACATACATGTGGATCCAGCCAAGATCCAAGTCATCCGTGACTGGCCAGCCCCAACCACACTCACTGAGCTTCAGAGCTTCTTGGGCCTTGCCAATTTCTACCACAGGTTTGTGTTGGGATTCTCCCATATTGCATGGGCCCTCATCCAAATAACCAGGGGTGGTGGTAAGGAGAAATTTGTGTGGGGTCGGACCCAACAACAAGCATTCGATGATTTGAAGCAACGCTTGTGCTCAGCCCCAGTACTTTTACTACCAGACCTACAACAACCCTTTGATATTGAGACTAATGCTTCAGACTATRYTGTGGGTGTCGTTCTCACACAACACAKCCACCCCATGGTCTATCATAGTGAGACACTATCARATGTTGTCCATAAGTACCCTACTTACGATAAATAAATGTACTCCATTGTGCAAGCCTGCCGCTAGTGGAGACATTAGATTCTTGGGAGGGAGACAATCATCCACACTAATCATAAGCCATTGCAGTTCATGCAGACTCAAGGGAAATTGCAGAATGATCGCCACCAAAATTGGTCCACATACTTACAACAATTTCACCTTAACATCAAGTATAAAACAGGAAGCACCAACTGCGTCACTGATTGCCTCAGTATACCACCAGTCGCGACACTCGCCACAGTGCTAGAATCCTATGGACATGAGACCTCTGGATGGCCCCAACTCTATGAGACAGACCCAGACTTCTCCACCACCTACCAAATGTTGGGTGCAAAGGCACTTGTCGATAATTTCCATCTTCAGGATGGGTTGTTTTTTCATCTAGGCCATATATGTGTTCCATCAAGTGAGCGAGCGAATCTGATATAGGAAGCCCACTACAGCTGGGTGGCAGGAAAATTCGGCATCGAAAAGACAGTGGCGATGCTACAAAAACATTTCTACTGGACGAAACATCGACAGGAGGTCAACAAGTATATAAGGTCTTGCACTGCCTACGCTATTGCCAAACCAACCACTAAGAAATAGGGCATGTATGCCCCTCTTCCTACTCCTGACAGACCATGAGAATCCATCCCAATGGACTACATGTCGGTCCTCCCATCCACCAAGCAAGGAAATGACTTTGATTTTGTGGTTGTCGATCACTTTTCTAAGATGGCGATTCTGGTTGCTTGCAATAAGAGCATCACAGCATAAGCCACTACCAAACTCTTCTTTGAACGAGTCTGGGTACATTTTGGAATCCCAAAAACAATTGTCACATATCGATACTGATCCAAGTGGATATTGGTGGCCAACCACCTTTTCTGGTTGGCTCAAAACAATTTTCTGGCAATTTTTGCAATTTACTATTTTTAGCAGTTTTTAACTTTTGGGGCCATTTTGAGGGCCCAAATGAAGGTTTTTCGAGATCGAGGTTCTCAATGATATAAGAAATCATGATTGAGCCCCCAAAATGAATCTTCTCAACTATACATTTCCAACGAGATATCACATGCCTAAAACAAAGATCGTATGCAAAAGTTACGACCCCGAGAAGTTGATGTACTCACTTACCCAAACGTGGCCCACATGACTTTTGGCGCTTCATCTCCTAGGGTTATTTTTTTGCATGTATAGGTTTTTTGGCATTCCTTCTTATTGTAAAAATTCCTTCAGAGCCTCATTGTAATCATCTTCTTGTGAATGCGAGTAGCCGTCACATCTCTTCTCAGAGATAAGCTACCACCATTCTAGCGAGTCTTTNATGTTGTCCATAAGTACCCTACTTACGATAAATAAATGTACTCCATTGTGCAAGCCTGCCGCTAGTGGAGACATTAGATTCTTGGGAGGGAGACAATCATCCACACTAATCATAAGCCATTGCAGTTCATGCAGACTCAAGGGAAATTGCAGAATGATCGCCACCAAAATTGGTCCACATACTTACAACAATTTCACCTTAACATCAAGTATAAAACAGGAAGCACCAACTGCGTCACTGATTGCCTCAGTATACCACCAGTCGCGACACTCGCCACAGTGCTAGAATCCTATGGACATGAGACCTCTGGATGGCCCCAACTCTATGAGACAGACCCAGACTTCTCCACCACCTACCAAATGTTGGGTGCAAAGGCACTTGTCGATAATTTCCATCTTCAGGATGGGTTGTTTTTTCATCTAGGCCATATATGTGTTCCATCAAGTGAGCGAGCGAATCTGATATAGGAAGCCCACTACAGCTGGGTGGCAGGAAAATTCGGCATCGAAAAGACAGTGGCGATGCTACAAAAACATTTCTACTGGACGAAACATCGACAGGAGGTCAACAAGTATATAAGGTCTTGCACTGCCTACGCTATTGCCAAACCAACCACTAAGAAATAGGGCATGTATGCCCCTCTTCCTACTCCTGACAGACCATGAGAATCCATCCCAATGGACTACATGTCGGTCCTCCCATCCACCAAGCAAGGAAATGACTTTGATTTTGTGGTTGTCGATCACTTTTCTAAGATGGCGATTCTGGTTGCTTGCAATAAGAGCATCACAGCAGAAGCCACTACCAAACTCTTCTTTGAACGAGTCTGGGTACATTTTGGAATCCCAAAAACCATTGTCACATATCGATACTGATCCAAGTGGATATCGGTGGCCAACCACCTTTTCCGGTTGGCTCAAAACAATTTTCTGGCAATTTTTGCAATTTACTATTTTTAGCAGTTTTTAACTTTTGGGGCCATTTTGAGGGCCCAAATGAAGGTTTTTTGATATCTAGGTTCTCAATGATAGAAGAAATCATGATTGATCCCCCAAAATGAATCTTCTCAACTATACCTTTCCAACGAGATATCACATGCCTAAAACAAAGATCGTATGCAAAAGTTACGACCCCGAGAAGTTGATGTACTCACTTACCCAAACGTGGCCCACATGACTTTTGGCACTTCATCTCCTAGGGTTATTTTTTTGCATGTCTAGGGTTTTTGGCATTCCTTCTTATTGTAAAAATTCCTTTAGAGCCTCATTGTAATCATCTTCTTGTGAATGCGAGTAGCCGTCACATCTCTTCTCAGAGATAAGCTACCACCATTCTAGCGAGTCTTTCACTCTATATTTTTACAGTCTCTGTACATTTATTTCATTAATAGAAATCGTGTATTACTGTATATCTATGTTTATAGTTGCATCTCTGATACATTTTTGTTATATTATTGGATATACGCGATATCTCTCTACATTTATTTATTATATCTCCACTCTCATTTCGTGTCGAAAATAATCCGGATTAGTCGTATCAGAGCAGGCTACTCTTAATCATTTTTTCAGTGCATGTCCCCGACGAGGTCCGAGTGTCATAATTTGGGTCTCGAGCTTGTTTCTCTTAAAGACAATCACTCTCGCACTCACAAGAAAAGCCTCAATGGCAGAAGAAAATAAAAACGACGGAGCAGACGATCCTATCAATCTGTTGCTTGAGCAAGCTCTCACGTGACAGAGGGACAAAATGATGGACAATTTTTCCCACATCCTTAAATGTCTGCTGATAGCATCAGGCGCATCTTCTTCAAGAGGATACTTTGGAGGCACCTCATCTTTCAAGGTACAATTTAATTTTGATATTCATGTATTTGAAGGACACATAGATGCAAAATCCCTAGAAAAATGGTTAACTCTGCTAGAAGGTTATTTCTATGTTCACAATTTTTTCGACAAAGAAAAGATCACCTTCGCACTCCTTAAATCTCTCCATCATGTCAAACATTGGTGGGAAACTTACTGGGAGCAAAGTTCCACAGAGGAGTCTGGAATATATGGGGTTGATCCCACTTGGGATTTTTTTGTGGATGCAGTAAATGAACAATATTACCCTATTGGAAACTATGAGGACCAATACATGACATGGACCACACTGTGGCAAGAGAGGGGCCAAGCAGTTTCGGAGTTCACCAATACCTTCCATACCTTGCGCACCAAGCTGGGTATCAAAGAATCTGAGCGACATTTGGTTCTGAAATACCGTGGGGCTCTACACAGATACATCCAGAATGAAATAGATTTTCTGGACATCTCATCACTCGGTGCTTCTTATCGATATGCTGTTAAAATCGAGCAAAAATTTAAGCACCAGAACAAACAGGATTTTGGTTCTGCAAATCCGTAACAACCAAAGTATGACAAAGATGTCCCTAACAAACAATCTCCTAAAAACTAGTCCAAGCCACATGAAAAGAAGGGTCACGGGAAGACAAAGAAGGACACCNTACAGTCTCTGTACATTTATTTCATTAATAGAAATCGTGTATTACTGTATATCTATGTTTATAGTTGCATCTCTGATACATTTTTGTTATATTATTGGATATACGCGATATCTCTGTACATTTATTTATTATATCTCCACTCTCATTTCGTGTCGAAAATAATCCGGATTAGTCGTATCAGAGCAGGCTACTCTTAATCATTTTTTCAGTGCATGTCCCCGACGAGGTCTGAGTGTCATAATTTGGGTCTCGAGCTTGTTTCTCTTAAATACAATCACTCTCGCACTCAAAAGAAACCCTCAATGGCAGAATAAAATAAAAATGACGAAGCAGACGATCCTATCAATCTGTTGCTTGAGCAAGCTCTCACGTGACAGAGGGACAAAATGATGGACAATTTTTCCCACATCCTTAAATGCCTGCTGATAGCATCAGGCACATCTTCTTCAAGAGGCTACTTTGGAGGCACCTCATCTTTCAAGGTACAATTTAATTTTGATATTCATGTATTTGAAGGACACATAGATGCAAAATCCCTAGAAAAACGGTTAACTCTACTAGAAGGTTATTTCTATGTTCACAATTTTTTCGACAAAGAAAAGATCACCTTCGCACTCCTTAAATATCTCCATCATGTCAAACATTGGTGGGAAACTTACTGGGAGCAAAGTTCCACAGAGGAGTCTGGAATATATGGGGTTGATCCCACTTGGGATTTTTTTGTGGATGCAGTAAATGAACAATATTACCCTATTGGAAACTATGAGGACCAATACATGACATGGACCACACTGTGGCAAGAGAGGGGCCAAGCAGTTTCGGAGTTCACCAATACCTTCCATACCTTGCGCACCAAGCTGGGTATCAAAGAATCTGAGCGACATTTGGTTCTGAAATACCGTGGGGCTCTACACAGATACATCCAGAATGAAATAGATTTTCTGGACATCTCATCACTCGGTGCTTCTTATCGATATGCTGTTAAAATCGAGCAAAAATTTAAGCACCAGAACAAACAGGATTTTGGTTCTGCAAATCCGTAACAACCAAAGTATGACAAAGATGTCCCTAACAAACAATCTCCTAAAAACTAGTCCAAGCCACATGAAAAGAAGGGTCACGGGAAGACAAAGAAGGACACCATAAAATGGTGCAATTTCCACAAAATCCCCTAGAAAAACACCAATGAATGTCACTCAAAACAATCATTGGTGGACGAGATCAAATACAAGGAGCCGAACCCTGATTCAAAATCTGATTATGAAAATACTGGTAAAGTACAGATCATTGATGCAGACCCACTGCTATTGTCGCGACCACAACAATTCAACCAAAAGAACCAATAGATCTTGAAGAGGGGGAGCGCCTTTTTCATTCACAGATGTGGGTGAAGGGGACCCCACTGCATTTTATTGTTGGTAGCAGAAGCCAGAAGAAACTCATCTCAGAAGAGGTCATTAAACAGTTGGGATTGTCGACAACACCACACCCACAACCATACAACATCGGGTGGCTTCACCAAGGACGAGATCTTCGTGTCAGCCAACAATGTCGATCGTCATACGTCATCCAACCCTTAAAGGATGAGGTATTATGTGATGTTGCCCAATTGGATGTCTGTGATGTCCTCTTGGGCCAACCATATATGTGGAGACACCATGATGGTTATGAGTCTTGACCCCGTAGTGTCATTGTTACTTTGGGGGGTTATCTCTATAGAATATCAGAGGTAGTTCCGATTACTGCTTCACCAAAAAAGTTCCGCAAGGTAGTATCTCATACTACAAAATTCAGCTTCTTCACAATCTATTCAAAAGTGGAACAGAAGGACATTGGAACCACTACAACCTCGCCCCAAGCACCTTCTATCCAACATAAACAGGTCGACAAGGTTGCAGCAAAGAACAAATATTCCTTCTGCACACCATCCTCTCATGTAGCCTGACTTGTTGAACAACCTCAACCTCAACAGGTTCGTGACAGACTTCCACAAACTGAGAAGCAAGACGTCTCCAACAAGGCAAGCACCTCACCAAGATGCAGATTCAACAAACGCATTTCCCTCTCCCCTGGGAACTCAACGCAATGGAGACCATTTCTTCCTAAGGAGGGAGGATTGATCCAGGTCAATATCGGCGGCCACCCACCTTTTCTG
>JZKD02S1762691.1:37094-48266 GCA_000966675.3 Picea glauca | reverse complement strand
TTCTTCCCAACCTCATAAATCCAACACAACTGATGACACTGAAAAAGACTGAGTGTAGCTCACAGAAATGACCCGCAAGCGTCTTCTCCTTAATAGCTTCCCTGCATAAAAATAGCTTTGGCTTGGATTTGCTTCAGCATAACTCTGATCTGACTGTCCCCCATGGCCTCAAACAGGCCTGGTTTTTATAGATCTAAAGTTGGTTATCCTTCCCCAACTTCCTCCCAAAATCTAGGCTCAAAAAGAGCTCAATATCTCCCAATAATGGCCAAACTATCCCCAAAACACCAATTTTGGACCCAAAACTTTATTAAAAAACCCACTCTGTAACAAAAATTTAAAAATACACATAGTAGACCCCTCGGGCTATGCACGCATCCCCTATAACTGGTCATATGAACACCATATGGCCAAGATTGAGCCCTTTGGGTTGCGCGTTGGCCTTGGATACTCTCCAGCTCCTGGTCGTGGGCACATGGCATGGGACCGTTGGTTAATGGATAAAACCTTCGCACACCTTTTAAGGGGATAGCCCCTGGTCTTGTGGGATCCACCTGAGATCCAAGGGATAGGGTATTATCAAATATCCTCGTGCATATGGTGCTCACTCCCTTGGTTTTATGGTGGTCACATAATGTAATAAAAACGTGAGCTAGGGGCTATGCCTGAGCCCCCTTCCGCCCACATAACAATACATTCAAATTTAAATAACATTAAACTTGTTTCATTTAATAAGTAACTTGGTGGTGCGTTGGTAAAAGGCCTCTTTTTTAAGGCACTTGGGCTTGATGGTGCTCGTGGGTTCAAAACCCATGGACCTCCAAAACATTTTTGGAACATGCTACACAACTGTTGACTGGGTGCCACATGGCTGCCCATGCCTGGGCCACGTGGCACCACCTCATTTGCCCAAAAACTGACAAGTGTCACATGCCACATGTCCAAATATGATTTGATCTGTCATCTTCCTAGTCAATTGTTGCCACATGTCTCTTCCACATCAGCATCATGAGGTGTCTTTGGTGATGTCATGCTAACGTCAGCATTGACTTTTTGCCAATCCTTTGACTTTTTAGCTATTTGAGAAAATGGTCAGAGTGGGATAACTCTCGCATATGAATCTTGTTTGAGAAAGTAAATATATGGCAAGAATCAGTGCGACGATCCAGTCGCAATGGAATTGGTTTCGTTTGATTCAAGAACTTTCATTTTTTAGCCTTTTCTGGACCTGGAAGCCTCCTGGATCTGATTCTGGATCAGGCATGATCCATATCACTGTCTAATGATGAAAAAATATTAGACAATGCCTAAGATTTCATATTGCAACTTTTTCAAGTCAGTAGGCCATGATGACAAATATTTAAGTACAATGGAGTTGATGAAGGAAAGAACATCAAACACCTATAGGGTGCAGGCAGAGATGATGACAGGGCACGTTGAACCACAGTTTAACCAAGTACAAGTGCCATATAACACTGCGCCACAACAATATAACACTACGCAACTACATTGCAATACCACACAACCACAATATAATCCTGCGCAGTGCAACCAAGTGCCACAGTACAATGCATCGCGAGGAGATCGAGATGGCTACAGAGGTGGAGGAGGAGGTAGAGGAGACTTTGGAAGAGGCAAAGAACTGATGGTATGCCATAATTTCAAACACCTAGGAAACTATGCAAGAGAATGTCCACTTCCACCCGTGACATGTATGTTATGTCACACATTTGACCATGACACAGAAGACTCTCTGACACTATTGGGGAAGATTTAGGAAAAGATAAATCAAAACAATCAGAATGTTCAATGGATCTCTGTAGAAGTGAGGGATTATGGAAGAAACATCAACATAGTTACGTGCGGAGAAGCTAAGACAAGAGATGATGCAGTAATACAAGATCCATCACAACACCAATGGGTGAAGAAAAATGTTGAACCACAGAAGCAGTTTGATGCATATAACGAAAAGAAGATATTCAAGCAAGCTAGACAAGAATTATTGAAGCTAGACATTGCATCTACATCAATTTCACAACATACTCAGGACATACCAACGTACGATATTCCTTCATCACGGGATCACACTAATGAAGCAAAACCCATAGGACAAGTACGCACCATAAAGGCTTTTTTGCAATCCTGTGTTAAACTACTAAACGACCCATCATATGTTAAAGTGTTACAAAATATGTTAGAAAGATGTAGCATAGATGTAGAGATAAAGCTAGAGCATAAATAAGTTAATCATCTGCATACAAGGAGGAGAACAAGTAGAGAATTCAGACTGAACACCAACATTGGAGATTTCAACATGGGGGATATCATATTGGATTTAGGCTCCAAATTGAATGTACTACCCAAGAAGGCATGGAAATGTATGGGAGAGCCCACATTAGGATATTCACCTATTCAACTGAAACTAGCAAATAAACACAGGGTTCTGCCAATTGGAAGGCTAAAGGGTGTGACAATAGATCTGAATGGATTGCACACTAAAGCCGATTTCGAAGTGATAGAAATAATGGTTGGCACAACACCTTATCCGACATTGCTCGTCTTGGATTGGGAATTTGATAATCATGCCATAATCAATCTGAAGACGAGGAAGATGACATTTGATTTAGGAGAGTACAGATTCATTGCGCCATTAGATCCATCATAAGGAGAAAGGTTTGTAGAACCCACTTGTTTAGAACTGGAGGAAATTAACTAGTTATACAGTACCACCGCACGAGAAGAAGGTTATGTGAATCCAACTGCAGATGGGGTACTCATTTGGTGAAGTATCACATCGTGCAAATAAAACTCAGATACAATGTTGGAGAATTGGTAGCAAAGATTACATGAAGTCTCCACAAGAAGGTGCACAAGAATAGACCACGTAGTAAGACGGGTAGGTACAGAGATAAGAGAACCTCCCATCTTTCATGGGGTGAATGACTTAGATGAATTCNTTCTTCCCAACCTCATAAATCCAACACAACTGATGACACTGAAAAAGACTGAGTGTAGCTCACAGAAATGACCCGCAAGCGTCTTCTCCTTAATAGCTTCCCTGCATAAAAATAGCTTTGGCTTGGATTTGCTTCAGCATAACTCTGATCTGACTGTCCCCCATGGCCTCAAACAGGCCTGGTTTTTATAGATCTAAAGTTGGTTATCCTTCCCCAACTTCCTCCCAAAATCTAGGCTCAAAAAGAGCTCAATATCTCCCAATAATGGCCAAACTATCCCCAAAACACCAATTTTGGACCCAAAACTTTATTAAAAAACCCACTCTGTAACAAAAATTTAAAAATACACATAGTAGACCCCTCGGGCTATGCACGCATCCCCTATAACTGGTCATATGAACACCATATGGCCAAGATTGAGCCCTTTGGGTTGCGCGTTGGCCTTGGATACTCTCCAGCTCCTGGTCGTGGGCACATGGCATGGGACCGTTGGTTAATGGATAAAACCTTCGCACACCTTTTAAGGGGATAGCCCCTGGTCTTGTGGGATCCACCTGAGATCCAAGGGATAGGGTATTATCAAATATCCTCGTGCATATGGTGCTCACTCCCTTGGTTTTATGGTGGTCACATAATGTAATAAAAACGTGAGCTAGGGGCTATGCCTGAGCCCCCTTCCGCCCACATAACAATACATTCAAATTTAAATAACATTAAACTTGTTTCATTTAATAAGTAACTTGGTGGTGCGTTGGTAAAAGGCCTCTTTTTTAAGGCACTTGGGCTTGATGGTGCTCGTGGGTTCAAAACCCATGGACCTCCAAAACATTTTTGGAACATGCTACACAACTGTTGACTGGGTGCCACATGGCTGCCCATGCCTGGGCCACGTGGCACCACCTCATTTGCCCAAAAACTGACAAGTGTCACATGCCACATGTCCAAATATGATTTGATCTGTCATCTTCCTAGTCAATTGTTGCCACATGTCTCTTCCACATCAGCATCATGAGGTGTCTTTGGTGATGTCATGCTAACATCAGCATTGACTTTTTTCCAATCCTTTGACTTTTTAGCTGTTTGAGAAAATGGTCAGAGTGGGATAACTCTCGCATATGAATCTTGTTTGAGAAAGTAAATATATGGCCAGAATCAGTGCGACGATCCAGTCGCAATGGAATTGGTTTTGTTTGATTCAAGAACTTTCATTTTTTATCCTTTTCTGGACCTGGAAGCCTCCTGGATCCGATTCTGGATCAGGCATGATCCATATCACTGTCTAATGATGAAAAAATATTATACAATGCCTAAGAGTTCATATTGCAACTTTTTCAAGTCAGTAGGCCATGATGACAAAGATTTAAGGACAATGGAGCTGATGAAGGAAAGAACATCAAACACCTATAGGGTGCAGGCAGAGATGATGATAGGGCACGTTGAACCACAGTTTAACCAAGTACAAGTGCCATATAACACTGCGCCACAACAATATAACACTACGCAACTACATTTCAATACCACACAACCACAATATAATCATGCGCAGTGCAACCAAGTGCCACAGTACAATGCATCGCGAGGAGATCGAGATGGCTACAGAGGTGGAGGAGGAGGTAGAGGAGGCTTTGGAAGAGGAAAAGAACTGATGGTATGCCATAATTGCAAACACCTAGGAAACTATGCAAGAGAATGTCCACTTCCACCCGTGACATGTATGTTATGTCACACATTTGACCATGACACAGAAGACTGTCTGACACTATTGGGGAAGATTTAGGAAAAGATAAATCAAAACAATCAGAATGTTCAATGGATCTCTGTAGAAGTGAGGGATGATGGAAGAAACATCAACATAGTTACGTGCGGAGAAGCTAAGACAAGAGATGATGTAGTAATACAAGATCCATCACAACACCAATGGGTGAAGAAAAATGTTGAACCACAGAAGCAGTTTGATGCATATAACGAAAAGAAGATATTCAAGCAAGCTAGACAAGAATTATTGAAGCTAGACATTGCATCTACATCAATTTCACAACATACTCAGGACATACCAACGTACGATATTCCTTCATCACGGGATCACACTAATGAAGCAAAACCCATAGGACAAGTACGCACCATAAAGGCTTTTTTGCAATCCTGTGTTAAACTACTAAACGACCCATCATATGTTAAAGTGTTACAAAATATGTTAGAAAGATGTAGCATAGATGTAGAGATAAAGCTAGAGCATAAATAAGTTAATCATCTGCATACAAGGAGGAGAACAAGTAGAGAATTCAGACTGAACACCAACATTGGAGATTTCAACATGGGGGATATCATATTGGATTTAGGCTCCAAATTGAATGTACTACCCAAGAAGGCATGGAAATGTATGGGAGAGCCCACATTAGGATATTCACCTATTCAACTGAAACTAGCAAATAAACACAGGGTTCTGCCAATTGGAAGGCTAAAGGGTGTGACAATAGATCTGAATGGATTGCACACTAAAGCCGATTTCGAAGTGATAGAAATAATGGTTGGCACAACACCTTATCCGACATTGCTCGTCTTGGATTGGGAATTTGATAATCATGCCATAATCAATCTGAAGACGAGGAAGATGACATTTGATTTAGGAGAGTACAGATTCATTGCGCCATTAGATCCATCATAAGGAGAAAGGTTTGTAGAACCCACTTGTTTAGAACTGGAGGAAATTAACTAGTTATACAGTACCACCGCACGAGAAGAAGGTTATGTGAATCCAACTGCAGATGGGGTACTCATTTGGTGAAGTATCACATCGTGCAAATAAAACTCAGATACAATGTTGGAGAATTGGTAGCAAAGATTACATGAAGTCTCCACAAGAAGGTGCACAAGAATAGACCACGTAGTAAGACGGGTAGGTACAGAGATAAGAGAACCTCCCATCTTTCATGGGGTGAATGACTTAGATGAATTCCTAACAAGATACGAAGATGAAGTGTTAGAAAATCATAGGCTCTTAGCTTTAGATATATCACTCAAGGAAACACCTGCAATATGGTGGGGTGTGCACAAAGAGACAATCAAGGACTAATACCAATGTAAGCGATTATTGCGCATCCGATTTGGCGCAGAACAAGGAAGCAATAAATTGCAGAGATATGATGGATAGGGGACACCAGTAGAACATTTGGAGAAGTGTAGAACACTATCGAGAATGACACCACCGGAAGAATGGTCTCATCACTTTATTCACACATTGGAAGGGATTCCAACAAACTGGTATGTAGACCAGGAATTGTGCAGAGGTGTTGCATAATGGACACTGTTATAGCATAATTTTATAGTCACTTTCTCATTTGAACATGAGAACCCCAACATGGATTCAACACTCAAACAAATTATAGGGAAATATTCATTCAAGAACCAGAGGTTGAACTTATAACTAAGTATCAACATCAAAACAGACACACAGTGAAAGAACTATTGTCATGCTACCATGTGCAGGAAGAAGCACCAGATCAAGATGAACCACACAACATTCAAATTACAGAATTTGAAGGAGAATGGGAGGTGGAAGATCCCTATCTCAAATCCAAATTATTTTCTATGCCAATCAAGGTGAATAAAGTAAATATTGGGACAAATGATAATCCCAAAATGGCCAGTATTGGGGATTATTGGGACGAATAAACAATAGAAATGATAACATAGTTGATGTGCGAGCACAATGACCTGTTCTCAACAACCTTTACAAAGATGAAAGGCATAGCAGGAGAGCTAGGAGAGATGAAGATACCTCTCAAACCCGAGGCTAGATCAGTCAGACAACGACCATATCGATGAACCCAATATACAAGAAAAAAGTAAAAGTAGAAATTGATAGAATGTTGGAGGCTGGAATCATAGAACCGATGGAGGAATCTGAATGGGTAAGCCCTATGGTAGTTCAGGAGAAAAAGAAGAGATGGATAAGGATCTATGTAGATCTTAATAAATTGAATGATTCCTTCCTACATGACCCTTTTCCAACCCCTTTCACAGATGAGGTACTAGAGAATGTAGGGGGCCAGGAAGCATACTCATTCACAGATGGATTCTCAGGCTACCATCAGATCAATATAGCTCCATAAGACAAGTACAAAACCACTTTTTCCATAGAATGGGAATCCTACCAGTACACAGCCATGCATTTTGGACTGAAGAATGCACCAACAATATTCTCAAGAGTAGGCATAACTGCATTCAAAGAATTCATCCATCGTTTTTTAGAAGTATATCTGGATGATTGGACAGTCTAGCGTATGTTGAAAGATCATGTAGAGGTATTAAGGATGATGTTGGAAAGATGAAGGCATTGTAAGATATCATTAAATATCAAGAAGTTCATCTTTGGGACACCTTTTGGGATACTATTGGGATGTATAGTGTGAAAACAAGGCTTGCTAGTAGATCCTACCAAGATTGTAGTGATTGTCAATTTACCACGACCAAAATCAGTATGTCAGTTGAGAGAAACATTGGGACACACATGATACTACAGGAAATCCATAAATGGTTATGCGAAGATCACTACGCCAATGGAGAAACTGTTGAGGAAAGATAGTAAATTCAAGTGGAATGAGGACTGTCAACGAGGATTGGACACTCTAAAAGAGAAAATGGTAACATCACCAATACTAGTATTCCCAGATTGGGAAAATACATTTCATGTGCATGTAGATGCATCAACGATAGCACTTGGAGCTATTCTGGCACAGCCAGGAGTGGGGGAGTTAGACCATTCTATAGAATTTGCAAGTAGAAAATTGTCAAAGCCAGAGCATAAATACAATACTACAGAAAGAGAAAGATTAGCAATGGTATATGCATTGCATAATTTCATATACTATCTACTTGGGAAACACTTTAAAATGTTCACAGACCATTCTTCCCTCAAATACCTAGTCAATAAGCTAGTGTTGGGGGGGGGGGGATATGTAGATGGTTACTATTGTTTTAGGAATTTTAATTTGAAGTGATAGTCAAACCAGGGAAGTTGAATGCAGGACTTGATTGCCTGTCAAGGATCACCAATGGAGAGGAACCCACTAATTTGGAGGAAAAATTCCTTGATGGACAGTTATTTTCAGTCCAAGTAGTTGATGAATATTTTGCTGACATCATTCAATACTTGAGTACGGGGACCGTGCCACAAGAATTCAACACTGCATAGAAGATAAATATGGCAGTCAGATATGCAAACTATCAATTGATTGTAGGACACTTATACAAGATGGGTGCAGACAACATCTTGAGAATATGTGTACTAGAACATGAAAGGCCTAGGATTTTAGCAGAGGCCCATGAGAAAATAGTTGGAGGACATTATGTAGGAAAAGCTATCATGCATGACTATGGTGGTCAACCATTCAAAGAGATGCAAAGGACTACTTCCAAAGATGTGATGTATGTCAGAGGATTGGAAAACCTAATAGATGGATAAGATTCCCCTAAGATTACAAGTAACCTTGCAAGTATTCGACAAATGGGCAATAGATTTTTTGGGACCAATTAATCCACCAACAAAGAGGTCTGGATCAAGGTATATCATTACTACGACAGATTAATTAACGAGATGGGCATAAGCAGCACCAATAAAATATTGCAGTGCAGAGACAATAACAAACTTCCTGTTTGAGCAAGTGATCACTAGATTTGGATGCCCAAGGATTTTGATGAGTGACCAAGGCACTCACTTCATCAATAGTACTATCAAGGCTATGACTGAGGAGTTTGAAGTCTATCATCAAAAGAGTACACCATATTACCCTCAAGCAAATGGAATAGTGGAATCCTTTAATAAGATTGGGACTTGAAGATTCCAGGAGTATTATGGGCATACAAGACTACATGCAAAAAATTGGCAAGACACACACCATTCAAGTTGGTGTATGGGCAAGAAGCAATGGTGCCATTAGAAGTTTTGGTACCTATTCTGCGCGTAGCAACAATCACTAACATGAAAGAACAAGGCACAGTACAAGAAAGGCTAAGTTAGTTGATGCTAATGGAAGAAGATAGGATTATAGCAGGATTTCACCATGAAGTACAGAAAGCAAGGGACAAATCTTGGCATAACAGACATATTAAAAGGAAGAGTTTCAAAGAAGGAGGCCTAGTCTTGGTGTATGACAATAAATTTCTTCAACACCCAGGAAAATTCAGAATGCATTGGCTAGGACCATATGAAGTAAAGATTGTCACAGATGGGGGAGATGTATAGTTGAAAGATTTAGGAGGTACAAAACTCAGAGGAATGATCAATGGGAGTCAACTAAAGTTGTATAGGGAAAATGAACCTCCTAGTACTTATATGGTACCGCGCAGTAAAGAGATATGTATATAGTGAAAAAAAAAGAGAGAAGAAAATCCATAAAAAGCAAAAAGGATAAAAATAAAAATAATTCATCACACATGGAGGGCCTTGACAGAATGGAACGGGGCAGACAGAACAGGGCGCTGGAAGAAAACTAGGGTTTGAAAACATGACATGCAGAAGATAAGTTAACGGGTAGAAAGGTACAGTGTGCAGGAAACACAACGAAAAGTGAAAAAGTGACAATTATTAGTGTGACATAGCTGTCACTTCCCCATCCCGCTATAAAGTCAAAATGAGGGGGAAAATCGACCCATTATGTTATTTGCTAAGGAGAAAAAAACTGAGTCGAGTAGAAGAGCGATAGAGTGTGAAATTTCGCTACCATCTATCGAGTTGAGAGCTTGTAGTTTGAATTTAACCACCATGTCACCACTGAGGGTCAGAGCACCAAGTAGAACCGGATGAAGCACATGGGTACCACAAGGCGGAACTAGCGAGATTCCCACAGTGGTGGATGTGGAAGAAATACACACATTGGAGTACGATCAAACCACATTACATGTGGAGGAGGATCATAACTTGCACAAGAGCCCGAGCAGCTGGTAGAGGACGTTGAATGGATGAAATCCGATGTTTCTAGGGCAAAAGGGTCGCAGGAAGTAGAACCGACCATTGATTCCACGTAGCAGGGCCTAGAGCCGGAACCAGAGAAGGAAACAGAGAAAGAGGGTGGGGTATCATCCCCACAAGGGAAAAAGAAGCAAAGAGCAAAAATCAGTACGCAAGGTGTGCAACGCACACAAGAAGAACTAAGTATAGTAATGATGAAAATTCCCAATGAGGTGAAAATTGGGGATAACATGGTAGGAGGAGTCGATGGCCTTAAATAATCCGACCATGATTTCTCTGACGCCACAAAGTTCCCAAACTTGGATTCAACATAGAGATACCTAGAGAGAAATAGAGAGGTCCCATCAGGCATGCCACTGTTGGAGCCTGCACAGTGGATCTTGGGACTGTACAACACCGACATCATGAACCTATTAGAGATATCGCACTTTGGGTGCGGGAAACACATAAATGAATGTTTTAAACAATTGTTAGCGAGGGTGCATAGAGGCATATTATGGATGGATAGGCTAGTACCGATAAATTTTGACCTCATCACAGAGATTACAGGGCTACCCACAGATGGGGAGAAGTCAGATCAATACCTAGAAGATAAGACTAAGGTGAAAGCCATCACAGATGAGATAAAAGTGAAGTATGGTGCAAAGAGGTGGAACAGAGGTATCAGGATCAATGACATCAATGATCCTACGACACAATTCGCAACCAGATTGCTCGATTGCAAATTAATGCGCAAGTGTTGAAAATAAGAAGTGCCCGCAAACGTAGTAGCAATTGTGGCACAGTGCGCAAAGGGGAGCTTGATGAGCTGGGGCCCGTATCTACTTAACTTATTCCTTGAATATAGTAAGGATGTGCAAGACTAGGGCTCTGAGTTCCACTACTCATGGTTACTCATCCTCATTGCACTTATGGGGTAGCATGAACCTACATACACGATGTTATTTCCAAGGACAGGAAAATATGGCACAATGTGCTACACATCGCTGCAAAGTATAACAGATCCCAAGGTAAATAAATTCAACAATGACATGTTCGCTCAATACTTAATAGATATCCAAAACATCTTGGTGGATACATGGAGGATCTCACCAGAAACTGTCTAGGAGTATGGAAAGATAGTGAATTTTTGCGCATCACATCACAACATGTGGCTACAGGGAAAAAAGGACCCATCCAAGCAGTGGTTGCAGTTGAAGTACTATGTTACAACGCAGGACATCCACATGGAGGTCCAAGAGTGGC
>JZKD02S1762690.1:665538-679156 GCA_000966675.3 Picea glauca | reverse complement strand
AGAATCTCTTGGATATAGAGCTTGATTTTATCATTTTCCATCAGTGAGTGATGATAGACTGGTCCATTAGGTAGCGGTGCACCAGGGGTTAGATCAATTGGATGTTTGACTTGATCGTGCATTGGTACCCTAGTGGGTGAGGAGTAGATGTCTATATAATATTCCACGATCTCGTCCACTTGATTCTATTGCAAAGAGAGGATCATTGTATAGGTCACAGATGTGGTGGTCACCTTCTACTTACTGTGAGCATGGATCACACCATTTTCCTGTATCCTTCTTCAAATTCTTATTAACCTTCTTGGGTTTTGACTTGGACTGGTTGTCCTGAGAGAGACCATCATTTCTCTATCCCTTGTTTTGTGGGTTGGGGCTACCTTTTCCCTACTTTGGCTGTGAAGAGTTTTTAGATCCAAACTCTCGCCTCTTCTTCTTAAATTTCTACTCGATATTGACAACATATCTATAATCCGCACCTAATGATGCGATGTCCAGAAACTCTATTTATGTTTTAATGTATCTATGTAGACAACTGCGATATCTGAGCAACAGATGTCATTCAAAGTCTTTGATACCCAATTTGGTGTGCAGGGTATGGAAAATATTGGTGAAATCTGGTATTGTCTGGTCCCTTTCTTGATGTAGCATGGTCCATCTTGTATACTGGTCCTCGTAGCTTCCAACATAGTACTATTGTTCCTTAATGGAATCCCTGAAGGAATCCCATGTGGGAGCGACTGTAAATATTTCATATTCCTCTATGGCCCTTTACTCAGAGGAGTGAAAAAGTAATATTTTCCCTGCTGGAAAAATTGTGGAACGAAAAATACCCTTTGAACAGATTCAACCATTTATCTACAACATCCACATCTATCAGTCCTTCAAATAATGGAATATCAAATTTTTATTGTACCTTGAAGGGGGGTGCATGGCCGCTTGATGAAGATGCGTCTCTTGTGGGCAGCCGCCGAATGATCTATGCAAAGTTTTCCATCATTTTGTTCCTTTTTTGCGCAAGGGCTTTCTCGAGAAACATTTTAAAGGGATCTCCTGCTCCATAATATTTATTCTCATCCCCCATGGATTGTTGTTGGGATCGGCATGACCGATCTTACAAAGTCTCGACTAGTTCAAGTCCCAACTTCTTGTACCCAGATCTTGTCGGGGACATGCAAGGAGAAAAATAAATAAATAAAAGACTGCTCTAACCACTGATACAGATTTATGAGCGGAACGAAAAGAACAACAAATTGAATACAATAAAACAAAGATACTAATAACAATAACAGATATTCAGTGAACAATATCTTCTATTGAATAAATAAAATAGGTTGAAAATGTAAAATTGCAGAACTGAAAACAAATTGCTCGAATGGTGGTAGCTATCTCTGAGAAGAGAAGTGGCTTCTACAAACATTCATCTAAGAAAAATGATTACAATGAGGCTCGAGAGGCATTTTTAACATTATTCGTGAATTCCAAAACCCTAGTCATCCAAAAACCTAACCCTAGGAGATGAAACGCAAAAACTTATGTGGGCCCCGATGGGTAAGTTGGTACCTCAACTTCTCGGGGTCGTAAATTTTTCATACGATTTGTTTTAGGTGTGTGATAGCCCATTGGAAATGTCTTTTCGAGAACTACACATTATGTCATCAAACTCTGACTCCTTCTACAGTTTGGCTGTGGAAAGCCAAAAAAACACTATTTAGGGCTCTAAAACGGCCTTAGATACAGAAAGATGTGATGACATGAAAAAATCCAAAATAATCCAGTTGGATTAGGTGGGAAGACATCGATCTCCACATGGAAGCTGTGTAGGGCTTCATACTTCCCTGAAAGTGTAGAACCCACAATTACAAAGAATTACAGAAGAACGTGATTAACTAAAAACTATCAATAGGAGCTAGTTGGAATAGGTGGGTGGCCACCAATATCCACCTCAATCATATAAATACATGAATATCAATGAATATACAGGCAAGAATACTCTATATGGATATTACATGTTATGCTATTTTTGGTGATATGTGGTACGTCACATAACTCCTCGTGGTTAAGGAGTTATGGGCTTTTTGAAGTTGGAGAACCCTAAATAGTTATCTAGAAGCCCCTAAAAGGTCAAAGAAGTCAATTTATTCTAGAAGCTCCCAGAATAAGTTTACTAGTCTAAGTGGTTATAACTAGGAGTTAATCATGAGTTAAGTTGCTGCAAAAAGAAAATAATTAAAAATAAACTAGTTGAAACTAGAAGTGGTGAGTTCAATATTTTTGGATAAAGTGGTTGTAAGTGGACAAATTGGTTAGTAGTGGGTTATCCCTAAAAGAGGGAAGTTGGGTAAAAAAGTTAGAAGGTAACCCCTAGAGGAAGTTGTTGGGATCTAAAGATGTCCTAAAAACAACCTCTATGCATCAACCAAAGGTAGGCGCTAGCACAAGCATTTTACTTGTCGCCTACGTAGGTTCTTACCTTCTGTTTTCAATACCCAGCCTCAAGAGATGCAACAGCTGTAAAGGAATAACAATCGTAAAGGGAATGACATTTGTTCTATTCAAAGGAACAACACAAACTGCAAAAGGAACAACAATCGAAACAAAAGGAACAACATTTGTTACATTAGGCTGAATTAATGTTGAATTAATTGCATTGTAGTATTTACCCAACTATCTAATTTGTCAACCCGGGGTTCATAAAATAACGAAGCACACGCAAAGTATATGAAAGATTGAAGAGGGACTAATCTAATCTAATGTTTAAGCTACAACTTAAATTGAATCATTAATCTAACACATGACTGAAATAGAATCATTAATCTAACACATGACTTGGAATTGAATTAATCTAGTTGCATAAATGAAATTAATCTAGGAATGAGAAATTGCGTGAAGGAATTAATCTAGAAATGGAGAACTACACGAAGGAAAAACAAGTACAACATGTGAAGAGTTAAATAACACAACAACATATGTGAGCTCATGCCAATGAAGCAATCTTCTATTACAATAACCAAATCAATGTTCATAACAAAATAATAAAAGCATGAAACCCAAAACCATGAATCAAAGCTAAGAATCACTTTCTCTTTCGAATCCTAATGACTACTCTAATTCTCTACTTACAACTGAAATCTCATGAAGAGAGAGCACTCTCTTTTATGCATGAGAGCCTTGAAGATAAGATAACCATCTCATTATTACAGATCCACTTTTCTCTCAACCTATTTCCCATTATTACAAAATATAATCCCTTTAAATACTCACACATATCTCTCGTATATCTTGGATAAGATATTCCAACCAAATCTCCATGATATTCTCCTCGGAATGGGCTTGAATTATCTCCTCAAATATTGAAATGGTGGAGGAAGTATTCGAGAAGTCCTTTTGAATTAATCCTTCTCATATTCGTACACATTACAAAGCTCACANTCACAAATTCCTTTTAAATACTAAAATGAATAAAGTGGAGAACAATAAGGTGAAACCCAAGTATATTTATGGAAATGATATCGTGAAAGGTTAATGGGGCAATGAAATGTGGAGATTGATGAAGGGAAATATGGATGAAAATAGGACATTTATGAGCCCCAACAGAAGCTACTTGGATAGTATAAATAAAATAGCAAGGTTCTCCTATTAACACCTATTGAGAACATTAAGTATCAATTATTTTGTGAATCTTTTATTGCAAGTACTCATTGATATATCTGAAGTTACACAAGTCTGAGGTGGCAAATGAGGGTTGGTGGTGAAAGTTTCAAAGTTGTCGAATTTGTAAAAAAACATATCTTTTGATGTGTACGCGGGTTGCGGTGGAGGAAGGATCGTACATACATGGGCTACAATTGAGGAAGACATGTACATACGCAGTCTATAGAGAAGGAAGTTGTGTACATATGTAAAAGTCATGAAAAATTGAGTATATGAGGGTGCCAAGTCTCTAGAGTCTGAAATCAATCTCCCAGGAAGTTCTATAGTGATCAAGTATAACAGATATATCTACAGGTTCAAAAGGTATGTCATATTTTTATGAGTAGTTGGATATTGTTTTCTACATGAGATATGGTTATGGGAGATTGAGGATTTTCCCTAGAGAGGTTGTTTCTTGTATGGCACTTACTGTATGAGCTATATCTACAGAAACACAGTGATGGTCTGTATGGTATTTATCATTGGTACATATTGTTGGTTTGAGTGTTGAGGCATATCTTGTATTTCTTTGTTCATGGTTGAGGGTTTTTGTGGTACATGGTTGAGGGATTTTGGTTGTGATGTGTTGTTGAAGTTGTTGGTTTAGTTTGAGGCTGCATATCAGTGAGGGCTTGATTTCTAGTCCATGTGTGATCCAGGTGGATATTGGTGGCCACCCGCCTATTCCACTTGTACCCCCACCATTGTTTCTTTCAATTTTTCAATTTCCTTAATTATAGCACAATTTACTATTTTTGGTAGTTTTTCGAGTCCTGAACTTCCATAGCCATTTTGAGGCCCTAAACGACATTTTTTTTCCACCAAATCTTAAAATCATGTGAATCTATTTCAAGCTTGATATTCATTGTCAGAATTGTAGTCCTCGAATAGATATTTCTAATGATGTATCATGTGTGTCAAACAGAGATAGTATGCCAAAGTTACGACCCCGGGAAATTGATGTACCAATTTACACCGACAGGGCCCATATTTTGGCGTTTCATCTCCTAGGGTTAGGTTTTTGGATGTTTAGGGTTTACATTGTTTCTCAATAATATATAGGCCTTTGAGCCTCATTGTAACACATAGTTAAGAGGCTTGTAGTCGCCACATCTCTTCTCATAGATAAGCTACCAGCGCCATAGCTAGTTTATTTCCATTATGTCTGTAAACAAGTTTCAGTTCTTTTATATTAATGAAATGAAGTGTTAATTCCACTGCATCTTTGTATTCATGGTTATTTGTGTATTCTGTTGCATTTCTGCATAAATTTGGATCAGTGGTATCAAAGCGTTCTTCTCTTTCTCGATCCTTCTTTACATGACCCCAACGAGGTCAGGGTATAAGGAGTTAGGGCTCGATCTGGTTGAACCTTTGCAAGATCAGCCTCACAAACCCCGATGACCTCCCATGGGGGACGAAATGAAAGATGAGGGAGAATGAGATCCTATCAAAATATTGATCGAGGAGGCCCTTGAAAAACAAAAGAACGTGATGATGGATAACTTCACCCAGATCGTTCAACAATTCCTACTGGTAGTGCATCTGCATCCAGTAGCCACTCTGGAGGCGCAACCCCTTTTAAGGTACAAGTAAAATTTGACATTCCCATATTTGATATCCAAATAGATGCAGACGTCGTAGATAGATGGTTGAATCTATTAGAAGGATATTTCTCAGTTCATGACTTTTCAGACCAGGAGAAGATTATTTTTTCACTGCTTAAATTTGCCCCCCATGTCAAGGACTAGTGGGAAACCTACTGTGAAGAAAAGGATGAGGAGGAACCCTCTTTGTTCTCGGCCATGCCCACTTGGAATTATTTCTGAGATGCCATCAAGGAACAATATTATCCTGTGGGGAGATATGAGGACAAGTACATACAATGGAATACATTGCGACAAGAAAGGGATAAAGATGTGCATGAGTTGATGAATTTGTTCCATACCCTGTGCACAAAGTTGGGTATCAAAGATTCAGAGAAACATTTGGTGCTAAAGTACCACAGTTGTCTGCACAAATACATTCAGGAGGAAATGGAGTTCCTCAACATCTCCTTGCTTGGTAAGACATACCGGTATGCTCCCAAGATTGAGCAAAAATTTGAAAAGAAGAAACGAGGCTTTGGATCTGTGAATAAAAAGCAAGTGAAAGGTGCCCCCAAACCGCAGAACAAAGGACAAATCCAAGGCATGGTGGTTCAATACAACCTACCAAGTTTGCAAGCAAAGAAAAAAACCATGAAGCCAAAGAAGGACACGAGAAAGTGGTGTGAGTTCCATAAGAGTTCCACTCACAACACAAGTGAGTGTCGGGCCAAACATTCACTGGTGGCCGAGATGAGGGATTATGAATCAGATGCATGCTTCGACATTGAATCATAAACTAAGAAGGGGAATGACAAAGGGAAGCATATTATCGATGTGGAGCCCAATGCCACTGTTTCCACCATGAAGATCCAAAAGGAAGAACTAGAAGATCCAGAGGAGGAGGAGCGTCTCTTCCACTCCCAGATGTGGGTAAATGGTTTCTCGCTACAGTTCATTGTCGATAGTGGGAACCAAAAGAACCTCATTCCAGCATAGGTCATGAAGAGGTTAGGCTTGTCAACCACAGCACACCCACATCCNAAAATGAATAAAGTGGAGAACAATAAGGTGAAACCCAAGTATATTTATGGAAATGATATCGTGAAAGGTTAATGGGGCAATGAAATGTGGAGAATGATGAAGGGAAATATGGATGAAAATAGGACATTTATGAGCCCCAACAGAAGCTACTTGGATAGTATAAATAAAATAGCAAGGTTCTCCTATTAACACCTATTGAGAACATTGAGTATCAATTATTTTGTGAAAATTTTATTGCAAGTACTCATTGATACATCTGAAGTTACACAAGTCTGAGGTGGCAAAGGAGGGTTGGTGGTGAAAGTTTCAAAGTTGTCGAATTTGTAAAAAACCATATCTTTTGATGTGTACGCGGGTTGCGGTGGAGGAAGGATCGTACATACATGGGCTACAGTTGAGGAAGACATGTACATACGCAGTCTATAGAGAAGGAAGTTGTGTACATATGTAAAAGTCATGAAAAATTGAGTATATGAGGGTGCCAAGTCTCTAGAGTCTGAAATCAATCTCCCAGGAAGTTCTATAGTGATCAAGTATAACAGATATATCTACAGGTTCAAAAGGTATGTCATATTTTTATGAGTAGTTGGATATTGTTTTCTACATGAGATATGGTTATGGGAGATTGAGGATTTTCCCTAGAGAGGTTGTTTCTTGTATGGCACTTACTGTATGAGCTATATCTACAGAAACACAGTGATGGTCTGTATGGTATTTATCATTGGTACATATTGTTGGTTTGAGTGTTGAGGCATATCTTGTATTTCTTTGTTCATGGTTGAGGGTTTTTGTGGTACATGGTTGAGGGATTTTGGTTGTGATGTGTTGTTGAAGTTGTTGGTTTAGTTTGAGGCTGCATATCAGTGAGGGCTTGATTTCTAGTCCATGTGTGATCCAGGTGGATATTGGTGGCCACCCGCCTATTCCACTTGTACCCCCACCATTGTTTCTTTCAATTTTTCAATTTCCTTAATTATAGCACAATTTACTATTTTTGGTAGTTTTTCGAGTCCTGAACTTCCATAGCCATTTTGAGGCCCTAAACGACATTTTTTTTCCACCAAATCTTAAAATCATGTGAATCTATTTCAAGCTTGATATTCATTGTCAGAATTGTAGTCCTCGAATAGATATTTCTAATGATGTATCATGTGTGTCAAACAGAGATAGTATGCCAAAGTTACGACCCCGGGAAATTGATGTACCAATTTACACCGACAGGGCCCATATTTTGGCGTTTCATCTCCTAGGGTTAGGTTTTTGGATGTTTAGGGTTTACATTGTTTCTCAATAATATATAGGCCTTTGAGCCTCATTGTAACACATAGTTAAGAGGCTTGTAGTCGCCACATCTCTTCTCATAGATAAGCTACCAGCGCCATAGCTAGTTTATTTCCATTATGTCTGTAAACAAGTTTCAGTTCTTTTATATTAATGAAATGAAGTGTTAATTCCACTGCATCTTTGTATTCATGGTTATTTGTGTATTCTGTTGCATTTCTGCATAAATTTGGATCAGTGGTATCAAAGCGTTCTTCTCTTTCTCGATCCTTCTTTACATGACCCCAACGAGGTCAGGGTATAAGGAGTTAGGGCTCGATCTGGTTGAACCTTTGCAAGATCAGCCTCACAAACCCCGATGACCTCCCATGGGGGACGAAATGAAAGATGAGGGAGAATGAGATCCTATCAAAATATTGATCGAGGAGGCCCTTGAAAAACAAAAGAACGTGATGATGGATAACTTCACCCAGATCGTTCAACAATTCCTACTGGTAGTGCATCTGCATCCAGTAGCCACTCTGGAGGCGCAACCCCTTTTAAGGTACAAGTAAAATTTGACATTCCCATATTTGATATCCAAATAGATGCAGACGTCGTAGATAGATGGTTGAATCTATTAGAAGGATATTTCTCAGTTCATGACTTTTCAGACCAGGAGAAGATTATTTTTTCACTGCTTAAATTTGCCCCCCATGTCAAGGACTAGTGGGAAACCTACTGTGAAGAAAAGGATGAGGAGGAACCCTCTTTGTTCTCGGCCATGCCCACTTGGAATTATTTCTGAGATGCCATCAAGGAACAATATTATCCTGTGGGGAGATATGAGGACAAGTACATACAATGGAATACATTGCGACAAGAAAGGGATAAAGATGTGCATGAGTTGATGAATTTGTTCCATACCCTGTGCACAAAGTTGGGTATCAAAGATTCAGAGAAACATTTGGTGCTAAAGTACCACAGTTGTCTGCACAAATACATTCAGGAGGAAATGGAGTTCCTCAACATCTCCTTGCTTGGTAAGACATACCGGTATGCTCCCAAGATTGAGCAAAAATTTGAAAAGAAGAAACGAGGCTTTGGATCTGTGAATAAAAAGCAAGTGAAAGGTGCCCCCAAACCGCAGAACAAAGGACAAATCCAAGGCATGGTGGTTCAATACAACCTACCAAGTTTGCAAGCAAAGAAAAAAACCATGAAGCCAAAGAAGGACACGAGAAAGTGGTGTGAGTTCCATAAGAGTTCCACTCACAACACAAGTGAGTGTCGGGCCAAACATTCACTGGTGGCCGAGATGAGGGATTATGAATCAGATGCATGCTTCGACATTGAATCATAAACTAAGAAGGGGAATGACAAAGGGAAGCATATTATCGATGTGGAGCCCAATGCCACTGTTTCCACCATGAAGATCCAAAAGGAAGAACTAGAAGATCCAGAGGAGGAGGAGCGTCTCTTCCACTCCCAGATGTGGGTAAATGGTTTCTCGCTACAGTTCATTGTCGATAGTGGGAACCAAAAGAACCTCATTCCAGCATAGGTCATGAAGAGGTTAGGCTTGTCAACCACAGCACACCCACATCCATACACCATTGGGTGGCTTCACCAAGGATGGGATCTTTGTGTTAGAAAACAATGTCGCCTTCCCTACAGCATCAAGCCCTTCACCGATGATGTATTATGTGACATTTATCCTCTTGATGGTTGTGATGTATTATTAGGTCAACCATACTTGTGGAAGTGATATGTTGTGTATGAGTCTCAACCTCGCGTTGTTATTGTTATCTCGAGAAATAAGTTGTACAGGATACCAGAGGTACCACCGCCTGTCGCTATCTCTTTGGTTACTACAAAACAATGCAGTAAGATCATTCCAAAATAGGGAAATTTGTTTTTGTGATGATCCACCCTCGGGGAAAGAAGAATATTGTGGCCACGACCTCCATATAGGGCTCCTCCACACGACAACAAGAAATGGACAAGGTCATGGAGGAGTATCGATACACCTTCACCTCCCCCGCAAGGGTGCCTCTGCACTGTCAGGTCAAACACCCCATCGATATGACCCTAGGTGTGTCGCTGCGCAATGGACCGATCTGTCAACGCTCTATTATGGAGAGCTATGAAATCAAGAGGTAGATCCAGGAGCTGCTGCAGAAAGGTCACATCCAAGCAAGTTCATCACCCTATGGGAGCCCGATCTTGTTGGTGGAGAAAAAGGATGGGACTTGGAGACTCTGTATTGACTATTGGGCGCTGAACAAGATCACTGTCTAGAATAGGTANCTAAACTCTTCTTTGAACGAGTGTGGGTACACTTTGGGATCCCACAATCTATCATCTCAGATCAAGACAATAGGTTCCTCAATACATTTCGGTCTAGCCTCTAGTCAATGATGGACACCAAGCTCACCAAGTCCATAACTTTCCATCCACAAACTGATGGCCAGACAAAGGTCATCAATAGGATGATCATACACATTTTGCACATGTACAACTCAAAGCATCCACGCACATGGGATGATATCCTCCCCTATGTAAAACATAGCTATAACCGACCCTTTCATATGGGCTTGGGATTCTATCCACTATGTCCCATTGACATATCCATGCCCTTTGCAACTACTTAGGTTAATTTGGCTCATGTCTAGTCTGAAGCTGCCAAGGTGAACAACTTCATTGAGCACATTCATCACATTCGTCAGCAGGTTCATGACATATTGGACAGAGCCAATGTTAAGTACAAGTAGAGTCATGATCAACATCGGGTACAAAACTACTTCCAAGTGGGCGACAAAGTGTGGCTACATTTGCAGAAGGAGTGCCTCGCTAGACCCCACTACTGATCAGTGGATCAAATTTTGCTCAAAAAATCAAAGTGCTCAGAATTGCTTCAAATCAAACGAGAGCATAGGCCTCATCATTATGAATCCAACAAAACTTGTTTGGGTTCAAACGGACATCAGGAGCGAGAGATATCGTGTTCTATTTGAAATGGCAAACAGGGAAAAAAAAGGGGTGTTGACTGTACAGTCCGTACAGTCCGTACAGACGTTGATGTGGCAGGTCGTACGACACGTGGCAGGAAGCTATTTGCACAGTTGGTAGGTGACATGGCTTATTTGCAGTGAATGGAATGGCAACACGTGGCCCAATCAATGGCCACCATGTGTCCCTTATTTATTGGTTTAAAATTTATTTGGAGTCCACCGGAATCGACCCCGTGACCTCCACCCGCATGAAAAGCTTTGGCAAATACCACCAACCAATGCACCACCATAGTGTTTCTTAACACTATATGGTGCGGATTACATTTGAATTGAAATGTTGTATGTATGGGTGGGGGGTCGGGGTGGGGCCTAGCCCCAGCCCATGGTTATGTGTATTGTAATATGGCCAAGGTTTAAACCCTTTGCGCGCACATTTAAAACTATACCCCGGTCATATGTTGCGTTGTAATATGACCATAGGTGCGGGCATATGTTTTAACATAGTTCTTTTGCTATGGCCGCAGTCACATGTTTATTGCCATATGACCATTGAACGCGCACGCGAATATGCGTTGGTTTGAATACGGTTCAACGGTTATGGTCCTTACTTTTAAACGTGCGGTCACATGGGTCATATGACCTTTCCCTTGACGGTTAGGGGCTGCGTGCACCCATAATCATCCTACAGTTTGCACGGTTCGCACGGTTGTGCCCGGTGCCAAGTTTTTACGCTTTAAAATGCATGTGGGCTAGGTTGAGCCAACAAAGGGTGCGTTTTGTAGATGCAGAGACAACAAGCTTGAAGGGGGGACTTCCAAGAAGCCTATCTTCTTCATTTTTTGGCCAAACGAGGTGCTGAAAAAGCCCAGATAGGGGTTTTGGGACGTTCTAAAGCCATTGGAGTAGTCTATTTGGCATTTTGAGCATTGTAAAGAAAAATTTTGAGCACTTTGAGAAAATAATACAAATGATCCATTGGAAGTTGGACCAGGACATGTAGCCCAAGAGAGGGGTGAACTCCTTTATCATTTGTTGTGTTATGTGTTTTTTGTTCACTGATTTTGCTGTTGTTTATATGCATCTTGAATGAGTAAATCCNCTAAACTCTTCTTTGAACGAGTGTGGGTACACTTTGGGATCCCACAATCTATCATCTCAGATCAAGACAATAGGTTCCTCAATACATTTCGGTCTAGCCTCTAGTCAATGATGGACACCAAGCTCACCAAGTCCATAACTTTCCATCCACAAACTGATGGCCAGACAAAGGTCATCAATAGGATGATCATACACATTTTGCACATGTACAACTCAAAGCATCCACGCACATGGGATGATATCCTCCCCTATGTAAAACATAGCTATAACCGACCCTTTCATATGGGCTTGGGATTCTATCCACTATGTCCCATTGACATATCCATGCCCTTTGCAACTACTTAGGTTAATTTGGCTCATGTCTAGTCTGAAGCTGCCAAGGTGAACAACTTCATTGAGCACATTCATCACATTCGTCAGCAGGTTCATGACATATTGGACAGAGCCAATGTTAAGTACAAGTAGAGGCATGATCAACATCAGGTACAAAACTACTTCCAAGTGGGCGACAAAGTGTGGCTACATTTGCAGAAGGAGTGCCTCGCTAGACCCCACTACTGATCAGGGGATCAAATTTTGCTCAAAAAATCAAAGTGCTCAGAATCGCTTCAAATCAAACGAGAGCATAGGCCTCATCATTACGAATCCAACACAACTTGTTTGGGTTCAAACGGACATCGGGAGCGAGAGATATCGTGTTCTATTTGAAATGGCAAACAGGGTAAAAAAAGGGGTGTTGACTGTACAGTTCGTACAGTCCGTACAGACGCTGATGTGGCAGGTCGTACGACATGTGGCAGGCATCTATTTGCACAGTTGGTAGGTGACATGGCTTATTTGCAGTGAATGGAATGGCAACACGTGGCCCAATCAATGGCCGCCATGTGTCCCTTATTTATTGGTTTAAAATTTATTTGGAGTCCACCGGAATCGACCCCGTGACCTCCACCCGCATGCAAAGCTTTGGCAAAGACCACCAACCAATGCGCCACCATAGTGTTTCTTAACACTATATGGTGCRKATTACATTTGAATTGAAATGTTGTATGTATGGGTGGGGGGTCGGGGTGGGGCCTAGCCCCAGCCAGTGGTTATGTGTATTGTAATATGGCCAAGGTTTAAACCCTTTGCGCGCACATTTAAAACTATACCCCGGTCATATGTTGCGTTGTAATATGACCATAGGTGCGGGAATATGTTTTAACATAGCCCTTTTTCTATGGCCGCAATCACATGTTTATTGCCATATGACCATTGAACGCGCACGTGAATATGCGTTGGTTTGAATACGGTTCAACGGTTATGGACCTTACTTTTAAACGTGCGGTCACATGGGTCATATGACCTTTCCCTCGACGGTCAGGGGCTACGTGCACCCATAACCGTCCTACAGTTTGCACGGTTCGCACGGTTGTGCCCGGTGCCAAGTTTTTACGCTTTAAAATGCATGTGGGCTAGGTTGAGCCAACAAAGGGTGTGTTTTGTAGATGCAGAGACAACAAGCTTGAAGGGGGGACTTCCAAGAAGCCTATCTTCTTCATTTTTTGGCCAAACGAGGTGTCAAAAAAGCCCAGCTAGGGGTTTTGGGACGTTCTAAATCCATTGGAGTAGTCTATTTGGCATTTTGAGCATTGTAAAGAAAAATTTTGAGCACTTTGAGAAAATAATACAAATGATCCATTGGAAGCTGGACCAGGACATGTAGCCCAAGAGAGGGGTGAACTCCTTTATCATTTGTTGTGTTATGTGTTTTTTGTTCACTGATTTTGCTGTTGTTTATATGCATCTTGAATGAGTAAATCCTATTAAATTTGTGTTGCAAAGTTGATCCATTTGTATTTTAACACATAAATTTAACTTGCAAATATTTTCAAGAATACAAGTCTTCTTCATTTTTAGATCAAGTTGGTATTAGAGCATAGGTTT
>JZKD02S1762690.1:582687-605346 GCA_000966675.3 Picea glauca | reverse complement strand
ATTTGAAACATTATATAAAAATAAATTTAAATAAATAAAATTAATAATTATTTAGATATAAAAAATAAATAAAAAATAAACATTTTATATCTATAAGAATTGAAAACCACATCTATCTAATATTCCATTATTTTTCATATACCCAAATAAAACAAAAACACTTAATTCCAAGTGAAGATAATTTCATTATTTTATATATAAGTAAATAAAACAAAAACACTTAATTCTAAGTCACAATTATATAATTAATTGAGTTTATAAACAAAATTAACAGAATTTCTTTTACTTTTATATCAAATATGTTTTCTAAAAATCTAAACAAAATAATTACAGATTCAATCATCTTTGAATTAAGCAATTTTTTTTTTATAATTTTTAGCATAGTGATATAGAAATGTTCGCATACAAACTTACAACTTCCAGTAAAATAGATCTATATAAAAAAAAAAAAAAAGTTTAACTTAGATGGTTCTGATGAATATTATCTTTCTCAATTTCCATAAATAACATGTTAAACTCATAATGAATATATTGTAGTGACTTCCAACCTATATATATTGGAAAGTTCCTTTAATTCAATTAAAGAACAAAATACCTACATTCTAAAAAAAAAAATATTCTATAAAAAAAAATCCCATACAACTTACACCCTTCTGTTTTATTTCTATATTTCAAACAACTTACACCCTTCTGTTTTATTTCTATATTTCATTTGGAGCAAAGCACCTACATTCCAAAGGGAAAAAAAAAATCTATAAAAAAGTTCCCATACAACTTACAGCCTTCTTATTTATTTCTATATTTATGTGTATAGCTCTGGCTACACTTAACCTGCGATTGAAAAAACTATGTGTAGAGCTCTGGCTATACTTAGCTGCGATTGAAAAAGCTATGAGAAACTGTGATGGCGGTGTCTTGAGATTATATTCTGAACCAGGTCGTCCACACCGATAATAGAAGACAGCATTAACCTCGAGGCGCCAATCCCAGCATAGTGAATGTTAGTCGGATTGGTACAAAAGATAGGAATAGGAAGAAGCGTTGTCTTCCCTGGCCGAAGAAGTATATTGTCCAGGAGATATTCCATACTCAACTAGGGAGAGTACAATACTGTCTTTTGTAGTCCAGGTTACCCTCATATGATCACATCCAACCAGAGAAATATGAATCTGCCATTACATGCATACAAATCAATTTAGTTATCTAAATTCAATGAATCCTTCATACATAACTCACCATTATTTCATTCAGATGAAGAAAAAAAGATTTTCCACCTGTTTAGGGTTCTTATCCGTTGTTGTTCTGAGAGGAGTAGATAAGACTGGGCGAGGAGCGGGGCGAACATAGGCTCCCCCCTCCGAATAAGCTGCCACAGAAAGTAAATAGAACAAAATACGGAGCTCCATATTCGCCACAATCTTAGATGAAACAACATGTACAGAAACTGGATCAATACTTTTTCCTGCGGCCTAGAAATTGCGTTTCTCTGTCGCATAAATAATAGTGGAGGCAAGATATATGGGCCATAAAAACCAAAATAAAAGCGTCTGGTTGTCCACACGACTCAACAATATCAGGAGATTTCAATGGTTCCGGGGCCGGTTACACTCCAAGTATAATTATATTTCTGTTTGTATTTGTGCACGATTTTGTCATGGAATGCTATACACTTATACACTGCGTTACGAAACCATTGACCCTGTCACCCATCAATTTGTATAATTAATGACTTCTGTAGAATCGATATTAAAAACTTATTTTGCGTATCACCAGCGATCCCGTCTGTCGCAAGCGATCCCTCCCTTCATGCACATCTCAGATTAGGTTGTTCACCTCACGTTAGGTCGATGGTCATAGCAGGTCTGTTATCTGTCATTTCGCTAGCACAGACAGATAAATATTTAAAAGATTATGAGTGAGATTTGTATAAAGTATTGTTTTAATTAAAGGCTGCTTAAATTTTACAAATAATGTCCGGGTAGAGTGGAGAAAAACACGGATTTCAATGATTAACATCTATAATGATTCCCCACACTTAAAAATCATCTTTAATAATAATAATCTATTTTTAAGATTGGGATCAAGTTAGACATCTAATTGGTGTATGAGAGGTCTTGTTTGTGGGACAAGGTACTCCTGTCCCTATCTATTTCACTGATAAAGTCTATGGAATACATATCCTACCAGATCTGGATTTGAACTTGTAACCTCTTAACAGAAAACAGATGTTCTTAAAGTTGTAGGCTCCAGCTAGAAATTGTTGGGTTCTTAGATTTCACTGATTTTTTTTTTGTAGAATCCTAGTGCCCTAGAAGTTTTTCAGTACGCTGAATCCATTTCTGCATTCAGAAATGGATTTTGAAAAAACAAAAAATAGTGATTCTTATAAATTTATATTGCCCATTCCCACTAAAAAAAACCATTTCATAGAACAACTAGCCAACAAGGTTCTTAACTATTAGACCCGCTCAAGCTGTATTTGTACTTATCTCTTCCCGATACTTGTTTTTTCCACGACTTCCCTTATCAGACCCACTCAAGATGTATTTGTACCTATCTCTTCCTGATACTTGTTTTTTCCACGACTGCCCTTATCCAACTTCTAGTACTGTTGTTGTTGCACACAAGCTCACCCTCACACCTTTCTTAACTATTAGACCCGCTCAAGCTGTATTTGTACTTATCTCTTCTTCTGCCCTTATCCAACTTCTTCTCGAACTGTTGTTGTTGCACACAAGCTCACCCTCACACCGTTCTTAACTATTAGACCCGCTCAAACTATATTTATACTTATCTCTTCTTAATACTTGTTTTTTCCACGACTACCCTTATCCAACTTCTCATACTGTTGTTGTTGCACACAAGCTCACCCTCACCATTGCATCGTTGTCTCCCACTGTGTGTTCAATACGTTCACTCGTATGTATTTATTTGCTAACATTTATTTTTTTTAAATAAAAAAGGCAGGTCCTATTATATTAATATTGCAAAATTACAGAATTCTATTGAAGTGTCAGTTGTCCCGCCTGGTAAGGAAACCGAGACAGCTGGCCATTCCATGCTAGCTTCCAAACTCAAAGTGTTAGTCTGCTACCCTGCCCGAAGGAAACCAGGGTGCATGGCCAACCTTAGCATTAGTTTGTTCATTACTATACTACCTCTACCATTGCTATAAACTAGAAGAGTTGCAGCTTTGGTTTGCATCAAAAAGAAAAGAGTTTCAAACAGTAAACAAACAGGAAAACCTCTTACCAGTGTCCTCGTGGTCGTCTTTCTCCTTGCCGCATCTGACTAGGATTGCGTAGACCTGCGCACAGGTGGGGCATTGGCGCCTTGGGGTGGCGCTGGAGTAGGCGGCGTACAACATATCCAGGCGTTGATTGATGCGGAGGGCTCTCAAAATTTGGTCGTCCACCATGCTGCGGACATCGAAGATTAAATTCAGGTGCTCTGAGTGAAGAAGTGGTGGCTGGTCCTGCGAATTTTGCAGAATGGAAGAGGGGGGAGCTTCCATCCGTGCGTCGGCCTCCTCCTAGTGCTCTCGATGCCCACTCTGCTGCCTCATTTCCTCAGGAGGTTCGCGGATGTTTTCTTCGATGCCTCTCTGTGTCTCTTCCTCTATAAAGCAAGGTGTGAATTCCTCAGCTGGAGTGCCTCTAGGACCATGTTCATCTCTTGGAACAGGGGTCATGGCGTCCACTCCGAAACAAGCAGGGGGATCCCAATTGTCTGGAACCGTGAAAAGGAGGCTCTCTGACTAATTCTGGATGGATTCCTCCGAAGGAATCTCCTCGACATACACCATGAGAGGCGTACCAATTCCTCTGGACTTCCTAGGTCTCCTTCTCTTAGCTAGAGTAGTTCTCTCTCAATTTTCTTTTTCCTTTTCCTTCGCGATTCGGTCGCGTACCACCCTGCGCCTCTGTGAGGCCGCCCCCTTGCTCGTGGCATGCTTAGAAATAGAGCTATTGTTGGACTGCCCACTGCAAGGTTGTCTCTGTTCGGCTCTGCAGCCTTCCAAATCATCTCAAAGCCTCCAAAGCTATTGATAATGGCGCAAATGATAGCTATGGCCATTAAGGTTGTGGTCTTAATGCTCTGGTCGGTCGTTCTCCTCGCGCGAGTGAGAAGCCTCGCCGTATGGTGAAGGTCGCTTGGGTTTGTCCCCATCATAAATGGCGAGGATATGGGGGCAGGTGGCCACCATTAATGACCCCTCCTGGCGCTGCTCCACGTATTCTTCCTGCTCCGCGTGGCACCCCATCCGAGGATTTATTTGCTAACATTGAACTCAACTCTGTGATCGATTTTTATTGCAGAGCCCGTGGAGGAGTGCTTACAATCATTCATGGCTGACTGCAGATCGAGATGGCCACCGATCACATAGCTCCAGATTCCCAGTGGGTTTAAGGTTCTTTGGATTTTTAGATTGCCGAGGAACGATTATTCTCACGACAATTATTTTTCTTCTGGCTTGTATAATTGTTTTTTATTAGTTAGTCTGCTAAATTTAAATTGCTTTAAAATCCAATAAATTACAGACTACTCGTATGCTGGATATTATGAACAGTGTTAATCAAAATTCCATATTTTGAATATTTCTATAAAGTAAATAATTTATAAAAATTTATATTATTAGTAGTGTTAATTAAAATTGGATATTTTAAACATTTCTATAAAGAAATAATTTTTAAAAATTGAAAAACATATAAATGGAAATACAAATTTATATGCTCCAAGGCCTCCATGGGGTATTGATCTTCTATTGCATCAAGGGAGTCTTATCAAAGGGAGTAGTCCACCAATGAACCACTCTTTGTTTTGGGTATCATGTATTTTGAAAGTAAGTCTACTCATAAGGTCTCTGAACCTGTGCCCATAATCCCAAGCAGTTTCTCCAACTATCTTTCTAATTTCCTTCCTTTCTGCAATACTCTATTGCCGAGAAATATTGTATATTTATTAAAAATGTTTCATATTTTCATATGTTAAAATATAGGTAAAAAATTATCTTAATTTGTATTTTTGTCAATTTATTAAAAACATTCATATAAATTTTAATTTTTGATAAAATATCAAAAGATATTTTTCATTAGAGTTTTAAGTTTTTTAAATTTATATAAATATTTTTTTTAATTTTATATATTTTATTAAAAACATTTTATGTAAAATTTGTTTTTTTTTTTAAATATCATGAAATATATTTTTTTCCATTCTTAAAATTTATATAAATATTATTTATTTATATTTAAGTTTTATATTTTACTTAAATATATATTTACATATTAAAAATTTTGAATGATAATTTTTCCCATATATTTTTAAATACTATTTTTAATAAATTTATGTTAATTTTAAAATTCACACATAAAAACGTAAGACTCATAACGTGCTCAAACATAATGTTCTAAACTCATTAGCTTTCATAATATTATTCCAATTCATGAAGTTATCAATGAAACTCTCATTATAAAAGCAATTTATACCTTACTAAGAAGTGTCAAGATTTTTTTTTTGAAAACTCATCTTTTATTAATGAATAAAATAGTGGAATATTATAGAACACAAACTAGCTAGAATGCTTGTAGCTTATCTCTGCAAAGAGAGATGGATATTACACAATCACAAAAGCTAATACACTCGAAAGGATGACCTTTTAACATAAAAAAATAAACCTAAAGGATCAAAACCCTAAACCTAGGGAGTGAAGTACCAAAAAGTGTTTTGAAACACCAAAATGTATTTTTGGGGAAACAAAGCTTAAATCTATTCACTTATTTCTATGGTTCAATGAGGCCTCTTTCCTCCTCCCTTTTATGCTCACTCATGAATTAGAGGTTGTCGCCCCCCCCCACCCCCCCTACAAAGGGGAGGACAATTGATTGAGCATCTCAACCATTGGAGGGGAATTTTATTGCATTCAATCCCCAATTCTTGTTCACATTGGATAATTGTGTTGGGTGAATTATTACCTCATATGATTTTGATGGGTGAGAAAAAATAACCTTGTCATAGTACTTCCTAATAGGATATCTTTGTTGATGGTAAAGTTAGGTCTTTTTCCCTTCTCGAAAAATATTGTTTGGGGCCTCAAAATGGCCCCATACGTTTAGGACATAGAAAGTGCCAAAAAATCATAACAAGAATGCCAAGATGGAGAACCATGTTGAGCCAATGGAAGAGGTGGGTGGCCATCAACATCCACCTTGATGAATTCCCCCCACTTAGGAATCAATGGTCCCCATTTCATCAATTTCTCGTAGTATATGGGAAGATTTTGTTGAATCTGAATATTGGTGAGCCATTTTGCTTATTGAAAAAGTTTTCCTACTTTGATAACATGATAGAGTTGTATGTTTTGTTGGTGGGTGCCCTTCATCTTGGCGTCCATTATTTGATCCAATGTAGCCTACTCAAGGAAGAAAAGATTGAGTTCTGTATGAGCCAATTTTTTATCCACCTCCGAGGTGTCCAACAGAGGTGCGAAATATGGTAAAAAACACTCTAATTTAAATACTAAATGTAAGCCAAGGAAAGGAGGAGTACTCAATCTGAAATCATTTTCACCCATAGCCTTTGTGATGGTGTAAGGCCTATATCAAAGTGGTCTAATATTTCTCTATGGGCTCGTGAGGTGCTCCTTCGACAAATGCAACTAGAACTTGTCCCCAACCTGAAACTTGTGTGGAACCTAATGTTGATGATTTAGTTGTTTTTATTTGGAATTGGTTTTCTGCAATATATCATGAACCTGTTGTTGGAGGTTCTAGATCGATTCAACAAATTTAGTTTCTTGGTTTAATCATGGGAGGACTCTGTCGATGAATATGGAAAGAGAATAGCTACATCAATGGGGGGCAATGGTTGGAACCCTAATCACACCTAAAAATGGTTGTGGCCAATAAGGCTATGTAGGGATGTTTTATAGCTATGTTGAAGATATGGAAGGATCTCATCCCATCTACATGGATGCTTGGAGTTCTACACATGAACAAGATATGCATAATCATATTGTTGACCACTTCTATTTTCCCATCTATTTGGGGGTGAAAGGGAAATGATTTGGTCAACTTATTGTCCAATAGAGACCATAGGACGTACCAAAAAGTACAAAGGAATTTCTTTCTCCTATCTAAAATAATGGTTCGTGGTAGCCCAAAATGAACCCAAACATGCTCGAAGAATATCCTAACAATGGCCTCTCCTATGATACTATTTTTACATGGTTCCAAAATGGCCATATTAGAGAATCGATCAATGACCACAAAGACACAATCTTGACCATGTTTGTCGAGGGAAAACCTGATATATAATCCTTGGAGACTAACTCTCGAGGTTTATATTGGGTAGGGAGAGGAGTGTATAACCCTCGCTTCTTGATGGATGGTTTAGTGATGGTATAGGGAATGAACAACTTGATAAACTTGTTGATGTGCTATTGAAGTTTTGCCCAGTAAAACTACTTATGAAGTACTAGTAATGTCTTCTCAACATTGAAGTTCCCTGCAACCCAACTATAATGTGCCTCCAAAATTAGCTTTACATGCTCACTTGAAGGAACAAAAATATGGACAAGATATCACAAGAGCACATCCTGGAGGTGGAAGAATGGGAATTGTTTACCTACACTTAGTTTCTGATAAGAAGAAACAAAGTTGGAGTCATTGTTGTATAATTATGGTCGCCTTGAGGTATTGTACCTATATGAGTTAATAACTATGGTTAGTGCCACAACTGGGGGCCGACTGAGGTAATTTTCAACATGGTTGATTCTCCCCTCCTTTTACTTAATTTTCAAGTGGAAATATTGCAGGTATGTGGAACACATCTGATGGAGTTCATTATGTAACTTTCATTGTGTCTACATAAATTGCAACGGCTTGCGATCAGTGTGGAGGATCATTTCCTTTACTAGAATATAATGCTTCCACTATTGGCATGCCTTCACAATTGAGTACATCTCCTTTTCATAGTTATTATAACTACAAATAAAATCATATATCATTTCACTTTGATATGACACTGATAGCATAGTTAGAGGCATTTGTATCAATCTCAAATGGATGTTGTAGGTCTAGCAACCTGAGAACTAGTGTGGAGTAGAGGTGGTGTTTCAGATCATGGAATGCTTTTTGTTTTGATTCAAATGAAGAAAACTTGGCTTTGGCTCCACCTTTGGTTACTTGAACTAAGGGCCAATCAATATAAGATAACATGATCATGAACCTATGATAGAAGTTGGTGAGGCCCAAGAAGATATGGATCTTTGTCAAAAATTTTAGGGTTGGTCAATCGTGAATGACTTGGATCTTGGTTGGGTCCACATGAAACCCATGTTAATCCATGATATATTCTAAGTATTTAATTCTCTACATGTCGTAGGATCATTTTTCCAAGTTGGCGTATAACTTGTGTTGTCACAAAGTGCTAAGGGCTTGTTGAATGTGCTACAAGTTTTTTTCATATATCTATATGAAGATGAGGATGTTATCAAAATATACGGCCATAAAAGAGTTTTTGAATAGCCGCAAGATATCATCCATCATTCTCATGAATATCACTGGAGCATTAGTCAAGCCAAAATGAATGGCTAACCGCTCAAAAAGGCCTTCTTTAAATTTGAATCTTGTCTTCCATACATCAAAATTTTCTATTGGAATGTGGTGGTACTCTAACTTCATATCAATATTACTAAAGAACTTGACACCCTTGAGTTGATCAAGAATATCAACAATGTGGGGGATCAAGTATTGATTCTAGGAAATGATTTTGTTTAGGGATCTATAATCAATATAGACTCACCATGTCCCATCCTTCTTCTATACCAACACAATCAGGCTTCACAAGGTGATGAGCTCATGAATTTGATGTTTTATTTCCTTAGTCTCTAGAAGGGAACATCTATATATGGGAACATTGGGTAAGGAAGACTTGGGTATAAACTCAATGGGATGTTTGACCTGACAATGTAGAGGAACCCCTATATACGAGGCAAACATGTCTATATATTCCTCTACCATCTTTTCCACCTGCTTTTTCTATGTAGGGAGACCCCATGTTGAAGTTGTGGTGGTTGTGGTGATTTTTTTCTCACCTTCTTCCATAACCATGAAGAGGACAAAATTTGCAGTTTAAGAGGTTATATTTCATCATTGTTTTTCTAAGATCAATGAAATTCCAATAGTCATAACTAACTCTAGTACCCTAGAGGATTGAGCTCCCAAGTTAAAAACTACACTATGGGGATGAGATTGTAAACAACATTAAGTTTCCACATATAAGGTTGTCCTAAAAGTACATTACAAAATTCAAGTGGAGAAACATCACATATTACCCCATATTTAAAGGGCTTGATCTTGTAGGATAGGCAACATTATTGGTTGATGCGAAGGCCTGGTCCATGGCTCAACCAGGAAATGGTGTATTGTTGGGTGCGTGACATTGTCAGTAGCTTCAATATTTTAATAACCTTAGTTGATATTAGGTTCTTCTCACTTTCACTATAAATAATTAAATGTAGTGGGATCTCTTTCACTCACATCTAAGAATAGAAGAGGCAATCCCCCTCCTCAAGCTCCTCTGACTTGTCTAGTTGGATATTTGAAATTACAATGGTAGAATTGTTTTTGCATCAATGATCATCCTTCCTTTACCCTAGTTTGAATAAGAGTTCGAGTCAGGGTTTGAATATTTTTCTTTACACTTAGCCAATAATAACTATTTCGAGTGGCATTCAACAATGTTGTGGTAAGGGATCTGATGAAACTCACACCACTTTCTAGTGTCCTTCTTTGACTTATAATTACCCTTGTTTCCTTTGGATTTGACTAGTTATCTCAAGGTTGGATCTCCCTTCTACGTTCCTTGTTCTATGAGCTAGGCCCACCTTTACCATACTTCTATTGTGGCATATTTGTAGACCCAAACTACTACTTATTTTTATGCGTAAATTCCTACTCAATTTTGAATACATATAAATAAGTGTCTCCCAGTTATGATATATCCAAGAAATCCATCTCTTATTGGATGTACCTATGTAGGATGTTGCAGTACTTAAAAACCAGGCGGAGATCAGATTCTTTGATACCCATCTTTGAGTGAAACGTATGGAAGATGTTGGTGCACTCCGACATTGTATTGCCTCTCTCTTGATGTAGAGTCATCCATCTCATGCATTTATCATCATAGTTTACAATAAGGTATAATTCCTCCTTGAGCGCATCAACAAAGGCTTCACAAGTTGGTTGTGTTATGAATGTTATAGACCCATATTCATTACGTCTCTCCCAATAACCTTCCCACTACTATTTGACATAGGGAAGGGTGATTTGACCTCGAGGAATATATGGTGTTAAATGTATATGATATAACCCCAAGGGATGGAATACATGGGGTTAAATGTAGATGTAATGAGTAAATGTATATGTAATAGGGTTGACTTCATGTGAATGTGTGAATGGACATATATAGAGATCATGTCTTCATTATTAAGGACATGTGATTTGGATGGATGAATGTATTTGGATATGTTGGACACATAATCCCTTTAAGGGTGTGTTACTTATAACTGTATGCAAATATGAAGAGTCATAGATGATAGGAATGGTCACCCATTTGGGAAGACCACAGGTCATATAGTTTTGTATATATATTTACATATCATGATAATGTAGAATTCATTGAGTGTGGAGTTATTTTCTTCCACTCCTAGTCTGAAAATTCTATCACAACCATCGCTAACTCCATAATTACTCTCAGCATTTACTTTCCCCTAGAGTGCAGAAAATGTCTCTCCTTAGTCCTGATCGATTCTCTATTCTCTAGTCATTCCAGACTATCTGTCTTGCACACCTTCTATTTGGTTATTCTTTGTCTAAGTGAAACACATTGAGGGCCTCTCTCACACCCTCACACATGTCAAATTTTTCGGTGGAAACCCTAAACCTAACGCTCCATTCAATGACCTAACTATCTTGACACCCTAAACCTAATGATCCATTCAACACCCTAACCCTCATCTAGCAACTAGCGATCCACTACACTAGACGCTCGTCGATCTTACTTCGAGGCGATGCACTTCTACTCGACCGCCTCTATTCGTAGACACGGGAAACCCTAAATTGTGACTTGGAAACACTCACTCCCTTTCCACTCATTTCTAGTAATATACATATCCAGTCGTTGTTGGTATCTATGTATCCATTCCATGACTTGCGAGAACCAAGACATCCATATCTACATCGATTTGTATGCCATAAACTGACTGACATTCCATTTAATGCATATCTCAAATCTATGAGATCATGGCTATTATTCTCCACAACACGTTGTAGACCGACCACAATGAGAAATCGATAACAAATATAAATCGATGAGAATGATAAAATGACCATGTTGTTGAATATGTTGTAGCCTGGTTTCCAAAACGAGAGAATGAATTCAATTCGAAGCCACCTCTAAGAGATTAACTACAAGTCAAGGCCACTTCTAGGAATCGGTATCGATAATTGTTATATTCATTCATTTTATCATTATCACCGATATATATGATTCATTGATATCTATTAGTATCATTGGTGTATGTCTATTCCTTGGTTCGCTGCGAGTATATTGATAGTTGTTAGATATTATACACAATCTTTTGCATGGGTGTTGGTGATTGAACGATGCCATTCCGAGTGTAACCTACTCGAATTTGAGTGAGTAGTCCATTCCAATTGTTGATTAATGCAATCGCAAGAAAACTTTACTAGTGAAGCTTCAATATACTTTATTTACTAACATGTGTGAAGAAAATAGAAGAAAATGCATTCCCTCGTTTCTATTGTCGGTGTGATGTTGAATAGTAAGGAGAAATACAAAGAATGGTATAGGAAGATGAAGAGTACATTGATTTTCAATGACCTATGGAAAGGGATTTGTGAAGCAAAAGAAGTCCCTCAAAGAAACAAAATCACTGAAGAAGATATAGAATCAAAATAATAAGAAGCATAATATAAATAATAAGCCTCTATGTTAAAGACAAAGAGTAAAATACCTTGTATAAAACCAATCATTCTAACCATAGACAAAGAACGCAAAATATGGGAAGACATATGTAGTAATCTCAATGACAGTAAGTGAAGAGGTGAATCATCCTATAAATTGCATTATTGATTCATATGATTCCTTGAATATATTAAATGAATTGCATGACACACATGATGAGATTGAAATCATACAACTAATGTTGAAGCTCTTCAACCTAGAGTTGAAGAATTATGACCCTATGGCTCTGGCCTCTAGCCTCAAAAATCACAACCATAATGCATGACATTGAAGCCACTAGAGCGAATATTGATCTCCCTCTCATGACCTTCATTAAGTACCTATACCCTACATATTATGACTACCTTTAATCGTTGCTAGCAAGTAATCAGATGAAATCCATGACATTTCAAAAATTGGTAAAGAATGTTACAGATCACGAGAAAGCCTTTGGAAAGAAGCCAACTTCTTCAACTAGAGAAATTTTTTACCTTTCTTAGAAAGAGAAGAGTTAACCACCTAATTATTCCAGAGGAGAAATACATGGAAGAGTACATGGATGTGGAATAAACATTTACAGAGGTAGGGGGCATAGACACAACCAAAGTGATAGATCCAATATCCATTATACCCAGTGAAAAAAGAATGGGTCACATAAAGAAGATGACTACAGAGTTCCATGGGACAAGATCAAAGAAGACAAAAAAAAGAAAGAGGATAGAGGTAAACCTACATAACTAGAAAAAATTAATCCATATGAATCTATCCATTAAATTATTTCTCACTACAATATAGGAGTAACAAAAGATTTATTTAACATTGCACATGGTCCTTGGAAAGATATGGCTTCTTGACATAGGCGCAACCTCTCATATGAAATTCCGAAAATATATTTTTGAATACTTCAATGACAATGCAGATGACATAGTGTATTTTGCAGACATGCCTAGCCTCAAACCCTTGGGAATAGGCACCATCATTCTTAAGTTTCTTGGACTTCCATATTTTCTTTTGCACAATGTACTCTATCTTCCTGGGTTAAAAAAAAACATGTTGTCCCTTGTTATCATCAGATAGCAAGGCCACTTTGTTCATATGATCAATGCAAAAGTTGAAGTATGAAAGGATTTTGATTGCATACCTCTATGATTACAATTAAGGTATAATGTCATCTAGTGTTTTGTGGCATGATATATTTGGTCATATCAATTATGAAAATCTTGTTTTAATGAGAAATAATGGTATTTGTGGTCTTCCTACCATTCCTGGAAAACTAAAACAATGTGATGCTTGTATTCTTTGAAATCATAGAAAACAACCTTTACATGATTCTACCTCTAGAGAATGTAGAAGACTTGAACTGATTCATTCTTATTTATGTGTCCCTATGCCTATTCATTCAACAAACGAAAATAAATATATAATTTCCTTTATTGATGATTACACTAGGATGTGTCAGGGGTATTTGTTGAAAGATAATTCACAAGCTTTTGAAACATTTAGAAATTTTCATGTATGGATTCAAAATTAAGTGTAGTCTCGTATTGTCCGTATTTGCACTAATAATGGAAGAGAATATACATCTAATGAATTTGTACATTACCTTCACCAACATGGGATCAAACACCAAACAAAAGTTCCATACAATCCTCAACAAAATGGTGTAGCTCAACAAATTAACATGACACTCCTAAATATGGTTTGTTCCATGATTTTTTTCAAGAATGTTAAATTGATGTTTTCTGCTAATGCAATTCTAACTGTAGCTTATGTCAAAAACAGGTTTCCTTATCATGCTATCTAAAAAACGACTGCATATGAAATGTGGTATGGCCACATTCCTTCGATGTGGCATCTCAGGGTCTTTGGTTCCACCTACCATGCCTCAATTACTAAGGAGAAAAGAATAAATCTTGATGCAAGGAGTCAGATGTGCATCTTCTTGGGGTACTCAAATACCACCAAGGGGTATCATATTTAAAATGAGAAAAACAAGAAGTTCATACTTTCCATAGATGTGATATTTCTTGGATCCACCAATAAAGACAAAAATGTTGAGAGGAAACTTTATCATCTGGATAGATTCACTCGTGTGAATACCTATCATGAATTTGATTATGATATTCCACATCTTGAAGGGTGGTTTCCTATCTTGGATCAATCTTTGAAATCTCCTTTTGTAACACCATCTCCCCCACATAAATAAGTTCCTACCACTTCATCTGAACCTGAATATTAGTTGGATGATGTGATCAAGAAGATTGAAAAGATGAGACTTGATGAGAACTCAACACTATCTCAATCAACTGAGTAACTTGGACCATCTCAGAAAGGTCCACCAAAATGGATCAAAAAAACACTTGAAAGTGTTAATCATGATGAGGTTGGGAAGAAAAGAACCAGATTGTCTTGAAAACAATATGGCTCATGTAGATAATTCAAGCTCAGGTTATGTAGAAGATATGTCAGATATTTCATATGACGATTATTTGAATTTATCTACCAAGCTTGAACGGACTTACTTTAAAGAAGCAAATTCTAATGATGAATGGAAAGAAACCATGCAAAAAAAATATGATTCTCTCATCAAGAATGGGACATGGAAGTTGGTAGACCCTCCATATGGAACCAAACCGATTGGCAACAAGTGGGTATTCAAGAACAAGTACATATAAGATGGCTCACTTGACAAGAACAACACAATGCTCATGGCTAGAATCTAACATAAAAAGAAGGAAATGAATTTGAGGATGAAACCAAGTATAGACAGCTTGTGGGAAGTCTTATCTATATTACTACCACCAAAGAAAACATTTAATTTCTTGTTGGGATTCTTTCTAGGTTCATGCAGAAGCCTTGTGAATGGCATTGGTCTACTACAAAGAGAGTTCTAAAATACTTGAAAGGAACTCAATATTTTGGACTCAAGTACACTAAGGTAGATAATTTCAACCTACTCAGATATTTTGATTCAGACTTTGATGGGGATAAGGAAAATGGAGTGTCAACTTTAGGTTATCTCATGAGTCTTATATAAACAAATATCTCTTGGAGATCACGCAAAGAATCAGTTTCAGTGGATTCCACAACAGAGGAAGAATATGTGGCAGCTACAAAAGCAACAAAGTAAATTGTGTGGCTTAGGAAAATACTTGAATACTTACAGGAGAAATAAGTCAATTCTACTCCTCTTCTAGTTGACAACACTTTTTCAATCAAGTTGGCCAAGAATCCTGGATTTTTTTATCGAACCAAGCACACCAACACAAAGTATCACTTGATTTGATATCATGTAGAGTTCAAGACTATTCACCTAATACATTATTCCACAAATGAGAAAATTCCATAAATCTTCACCAAAATGCTTGGAAGAGAAAAAATTGAGAAGTTCAGAATGATGCTTGGACTCAGACACCCCTTCATACTAAGGGGGGAAATGTTGGACACATAATCCCTTTAGGGATGCACTACTTGTAATTGTATTTAAATATGAAGATTTATATATGATAGGAATGATCACCCATTTGGGAAGACCATGGGTAATATAACTTGTATGTATTTACCTATCATGCTAATGCATATATCATCAAGTGTAGACTTATTTTCTACCACTCCTGGCCTGAACAAGATATTTGGAGGGGGTTCCCCTATTATTTAAGGATTTATCTTGTAACCCTTGGAGTGGTAATCCATTCTCACATTGGTGTACATGGAGTGTACTTCTAGTTTATTGTTCTATCTCAAGCATTTGGGCCATAAAATTTGGTATCAGAGCATCGATCCTAGGGTTTTGTTTCTTCAAGCAAGCCATATTTTAATTTTCACTATAACTTTTTTTTCTATAAAGATTTGGACTATGAAATTTTCAAAATATTGATAATACATATATGAGTACGCTCAGTAAAAATTTCAAGTTCTGGGTCAATTTACTTTTGGAGATACATCATGTGGAATTTAAGGATTTTTACTAGCTCTAAAATCACTCTCAAACAAATCATCTTGAGGATTTTTCTATAAATTTTATTTGGTGATGTTTCATATTGTGAATTTTTCATGACCCCGAGGATACATATTGTAGTACTTTAGATAAAAATTTAAAGTTTTGGATCATTTTACTTTATGAGATATGGACTATGGGAAGTAGGGGTATTTGACTAGTGACATATAGGAATCTTAGAAATTCCAAATTGCATGGCATGAGTTTTGTTGGAAAGGATACAAAAATTATTATTTTAGATTAAAAACAATCAGAGTCATATATTAAATAGTGGACATGTGGCATGCCATAAAATATTGCTATGTAGAAAGGTCTGAATAATCAACGGAGTTTGAGAAAGTTACCATTACTTTCACTTGGCTCATTAAAATTTGATCATACCTATGGCATTGCACAGAATACATATCAGAGTAGTGTAGGAAAAACAATAATATTCAGAAGGGCCAAATTTTAAAGACACATCAAAAGGAAGGTTAACCAAAAAGATAGACTCCAAATCTAGGTTCTCAAAGGTATTTTCACTTAAAACTATCATAACGTTTGATTGAGATGTCCCATTCAGGTGATTCAAAAACCATTGGAAAGAGGAAACATAGGATAATATGTTGGAAAAATAATAGTAGCCATTTTGGATATTATTGTCAATATATTTTTTTTGTAATTTGAGAAAAAAAATTAGACCCCACTTAAGAATCAATGACAATACCTAGATTTACAGAAGATTAATGGATTAGTTGAGGATGGTGAAAGAATATTTTAAGAATCCTTTTAGGGGAAGTATTAAGTTTTATGGTCAATCTTGGGAGAGGAAAAAGTGTGTTAATAATAGGAAAAAAATCACATGGGAAGTATTTGAATAATTTTTCTCAAAAGAATGGATCAAGGACTTAAAACTAGAAGTGATACATAAAACTGAAGAGGAGCTAACAAAATCAAAATAATAGATCTAGAAGAAGGGTGATGAGATATATAATATATGATACCTTAATGAAGAAGTCATTAAGGAGGTTCAAAAATTAAAATATGGAAACAATAGCAAAGGAAAGTGGGAAAAGGACAAGTCAAGGGAATAGTTGAAAAACAAAGATGAAGAAATATGTATATTAAGAAACAATAATAAAAATCTACTAGATAAGGTCAAGAGATTGAAACAAGAAAAGAAACATGGTCAAACTCAAGAAAAAACAAGGATCTTGGATCAAGAGGCTACCAAAAGACTTGAAGAGGAAATTTACAAGAAGGTTGAAATATCCCTAAATATTAAAGAGGTAAAATTAGAAATGTAATACAAAATTGAAGAAGGATGTCAAAATTTGATAGATGGGATCAGATTGCATCTTCAAAAGGAGAAAGAAGACAACATTCAATAAGGTCACCAAAATATACTTGAATAATATGAACTCCATCTATAGGATGTGCATGCTAAATATAATGATATTATGTCCAAGACTAGAGTAATTAAAGATCAATAAAAGGGGATAGAGGATTATGTTGCCTCTAAAAAGAAGATAGATAAACTGGTTGTGTAGAGTGAAGGAAAACCATTAAATATAAAACCATATTGACACCCTCATTACCAAGAAAGATTTCAAGGAAGATAGGAAGATCAATATCAATATTATCAAGGAATCATATGGAATATTCATCAATATTCATGGAATGGGGTATCATAAAACCTCTCTTCAATAAACTATTATTAGATACCAACCAATTGGATAACTTACACCAATAATGCATGGAATCGAAGGAATTAAGATTATGAAACAACCAACCATCAAGTATTAATCCCAAAATGAATTAATTTTGGATAGATGGATAATCATCAATAAAAAGAAGAAATCATAAACATCAGAAAATAATATTACTTGGTTTCATCACATGTAAATCCTTTAACCACAAATATTGGAGGACAAAGATTTTTGAAGGAGGGTACTTTGATATGACCGCAATGGGGCACATATGGGCTTAAATGTATATGATATGATCCCATGGGGGGGAATATATGGGGTTAAATGTACATGCAAGGGGTAAATGTATATGTAATATGGTCATCTTAATGATAAAGGGGCCTCATGTGCAATGTGTGAATATGTATATAAAGAGATCGCGTATTCATTATTGTGGACATATGATTTCAATATATGAATGTATTTGGATATTTAGAGGAGGTTATCCTATTATTTAAGGAGTTATTATGTAACTCATATTTCTTATCTATCTTGGAGTTATGCTCCATTCTTACATTGGTGTACATGGTGTGTACTTCTATTTTATTTTTCTATATCAAGCAATTGGGTCATAACAAAGGACTTTAAGAAGCACAAAGCTGATTTTTTTGATGTTAGAAATTTTTTGAAAAAAGTAATAACCCTCTAAAATATTTAACCATTTCTATAAAGAATATGCATCTATATAGCCTTCAAATAAAGGGATATTAAAGTTAACTTATACCTTGAAGGGTGACACACCTTCAAATTAGTTACTTGTTGAATGTGCCTTGCCTATTGTTGGAAGCCGTTGAAGGATCTAGGAAATGTTTTCCATCATATAATTCCTCTATCATGCGAGCTAATCCTTGAGATACCTATTGATAAGATCTCTAGTTCCATCATCTCTTCTTTCCCCCACCATAGGAGGCTTCTTAGGCTTAAGAGAGCATTTGTCTCATAGTGAAACTAGCTCGAGAACCAACTCTCTATACCTTGACCTTGTCGGGGACATGCATAGAGAAACAACAAAGATGAAACTTCTTTGATACCTTTGATCTAGAATGTTTAGGGAATGAAATGAAACACACATAGAAATATAGTAGAGAGAAAAATAATACAGTGAAAACCCAACTTCTATTAACGAATGAAATAACAAAATTGATGCAGGAGCATCGCTCCAACTCGTCATGCGCATCAACAGCCAACGCAAAAGCGCACTAGGAGGGAGGGAATCCCAAAGAAAGACGCACCATCTATCCCAATTTTGAGTTTAAATCTCAAATTTTAATTAACTTCAATCTAATTAAATGTTGAGGCTCAAAAAAAGTTGAGCCCCTGTATTTGTATAGGTTGATTGTAAAGTCGCCTTTAATGGTTGACAGTTGGGTAGATCTACATCTGATTCAGACTAGATATAAATTAAATAGAATTTAATGTAATTAGGTGGAGGAAGGCTCAAGGACCACCTCTTTTGTAAAAAATATCAATGTATTGATAATTCATTAGTTAGCTACTAAGGAGAGTAGAAGAGAGGAGAGGAGAAAGAGTTGAAGACTCTATTGTAGTCCATCCTTGTACACAGTGAAAAAATCATTCAATATTAATACAAGAGGAAGATTTCCTTGCATATGAATCTCTGTGTATTTATCTGTGTGATGAATGTTTATTTCTGGATTTTTTTATTGTGTTTTTATGTGAATGATATATGTTTCAATTCACAGCATTAAGAGAAATTCTTTGTCTATAGCTTTTCAAGTGTTTTGGGCTCTTTAGGATTCTACAAGGATTCCACACTAGAGTAGTTGAAAAATCATGAAGCCAATGCAAGGAGTGCATTTTGAACTCATCCTTGAGTTCGAGAGAGAGCGTGCTAGGTGGGAACACCAGAACAATTCCTAAAGCTCAGAAGGAATAGTACAAAGTATGCACTTCAAAGTTACTGAACACTCTGAACCTGAGTGCAAGGAGTCCATAGGGAAGTTTTGAGGTCTAAAGACTTCAAAGGAGGAGGCTCTGCATGGAGTGCATTGAGAAGGAACAAGGAGTGCGCGAGAACTCTTCTTTGAGTTTTGTGAGGAGATTTCCAAGTGGGCATACCAGAGTTACTGAAAAATATGAGGATTTAGCGCAAGGAGTGCACATGGACTTTGCTTCGAGTTATGTGAGGAGATTTTCAGGTGGTCACATTAGAGTTACTGAATACTCTAAAAGGAGGGTGCAAGTTTTGCACAAAACCAACTAACTACTAAAGTGTTGGTCAAATCTCAGGAGAATAAGCACAGAGTTCCAGGAGGGTACAAGAGATCATTTGGAAAGGACAAAGTGACTGAACCCTTTGAATATGAAGAGGCAGAAGCTCAGGAGGAAGAGCGTGACTACTAGGAGGGCATGAGAAATTGGTGAAAGAGAAAAGGGTTAAGGCCCTTAGAATTTTGCATGAGTTCAAATATAAGGAGAAACAATGTCATTGTGCATAGTAGAAGGCCAAGTACAACCTAACTTTCAGACTATAGGAGAAGTGTAAGAAGTGAGCAGGTGAACTTGTTTCAATTTTAAAGCTCAGAAGGTGTAGCGAAGGCAGAGACCAAGCTACTGGTCCTACAAAAGAATAATTAAAGGCCAAGCCTTTGGAAAATATCTAGAAAATCCTTCATTAGAAGGAAAGTGTAGATAATTGAGGAAGAGATACAATTGTCGTGAGATAAGTTGTTAGGAGTGATCTGGGCCATTGGATTCAAGTCTAGATAGGTAGAAGAGTGTGTATGAAGGGTGTAGTGCACCTTTTCACTACCGAGGTTTCCAAACCTCTCAGTTACCATGCTATACATGAATTTTTACATAATTCGTACAGACATTATAAGCACATACATTTAAACAATTAAACACACGTAATTCTCAGAGTAAATTATATAAGTTACTGCTACAATTAAACAAGCATCAGCATTCAATAGTAATTCCTTTACACAGCAGAAACATGATACATAAACAGCTCAGTCATGCCAAATGTGATAAAACATAGTTCAGATACTTATCTTTTAACAGCTGTAGAATTCACCAACCAAGTGCAGGCCTTCCACGAACCTCCCAGCCTTAGACCACACTGTTCATCAACTCAAAAGTGGGTCACCACCGAGATGGGACCGAGCTTCACCCCCAAGGAAAGGAATCCTAGGCTAGGCTGAGGTTACAGGGAAGTCAACACAGAATATCTGGAAGGATTCTTCCCAAAGATGCCATCGTACGCCCACTACTACCAGACCCTCAATCCCCACATGTTTGTTCCAGCCGAGAGTATACACCTTCACACTCACAGTCCATCGGTGCTAACCTCCCCTCTGGGTCTTGGGAACAGGCCATATAAGGAAGTCTCAGAGCCCATAGCTGGTGTTGGGCACTCTCTGGAAGAAAACACTTCCCAGCAAACTCTTCCACCTAGAAAGAGTTGCTCACAGGCCTAACAGCCTGCCTCTTCCAACATCCACCACCTCCCTCACCTGGAGATAGGTCATACACAAGCTCAGCACATGCTCACACTGGCCAGTATGCCATGCGCAGACCAGCACTGCGTGACCACCACAGTCAACCGGGAATACAGACTCGGGCTTCTCACACAAGCTCAGCAATGGCGGCAAGGTCTCACGAGGTTGGTTCTGAAAATGCGTGACAACAATCCATGCAGGAAATTACACATACTCCCTGGTTTCGAATGGGTAAAGAGTGAACTGGCTTTTCAGACGAACACAATCTCCTCGGATCTCAGAACAAAGGGTGTACACATAATTTTGCAGAACAAACACAAGCTTTATAGCTTCAGAGATGAACCCCGGGTATTCTGGAAGAGGTCGTACCGTTTCCACGCTCAGAGGTTCGGTTCCAATGGAGAAAACCCCCTCACGAGTTTCACCTCGGTGATTATATTTGCATGCACCAGGGTTGACACTTGTCACCCTGGGAACTGCATGCGTTCCACAGTGTGCATCCCCTTGAACACTCCCTCCCTTGCCAGGAACTTAGGATGAAATAATATGCACATGGTTCTTTTTGGAAATAATATTAAAATATTATTCCAGGCCTAAGCCCCCCTAGGCTTAGCCCCTAGGTTCAACACTCACCCCCTTTTCCCACCTTTCAGCCCCTAATCCCTTTCCCATCCTGTGGAAACTTAGTCCCCCATCACTCATTCATCGTGGTCGGTCTACACTTGGCAGTGTTTTCATTTTATTGATGTGCTGCATATATATACAGATACAAAATCTAGGCCCTTAGCCTTCAACCCTTAGGCTCTCTAGCCTAATCAAACACATAAGCCTATTGGCTTATACAAAACTTGGCTCACCAGCCTATAACACATCTTTACAATCTCTTTCAGATCATAGTTTACATTGGGGCTCGGCCTTGGGGACACTACAATCCCCCTCCCCTTATTTTTGCACTGTCCTCAGTGCAACTTACACTGCCTCTGTGTGTCCTTCAAAATTTTCAAAAAGATGCGGGTACTCTACCCGCATAACTTCTTCATGTTCCCATGTCGCATCCTCAGGACCGTACCAGGTCCACTGGACCTTTACAAGCTCTATAGCTCGATTCCGGAGCTGCTTGCTTTTCCTGTCCAATATGCGCACAGGACGCACTTGCAGGACACCTTCTGGTTCCACCTGAATCACAGTCCAATCGATAACATGATTAGTATCAGGTACATATTTCTTAAGCAGTGAAACATGAAACACATTATGTATAGTCATAGATGCAGGTAATGCAAGCATGTATGAGAACATAAGAAGGAGGAAGATGCCGAGACATGGTTGTTGGGTATGAAGAAATACTTCCAACTGCAGAATTATTCCGCCCATGCAGAAGGAAGAATTGCAATGTACCAGCTGAAAGGAAAAGCGTCCATGTGGTGGGATCAGTTTGTGCAGGTGCAAC
>JZKD02S1762690.1:512600-573650 GCA_000966675.3 Picea glauca | reverse complement strand
CGATGCACATGCATTCACAACCTCCGATCCTCCGATTCCTGATGTGCTTTTACACTGGCTAGCTCTCCTGGCTCAGCCTCTGGTCCACATGACCATACTATATGACCTCCACCTTACCCCGTCGGGTTTCGACGGTTTCAATGTCAATGCTCATACGCTCACGGGATCCCCAATGTCCCGATTCCCGATATGACGACGTGCCTTTTTCTTTAACCCTTCCCGGTTAAGCCCAGGTCCATGTGATCTCTACCCCGTGACCGTAATCACTCGCTCATCGGGGTTTCGGGGTTCAGAGTTTCAAAGTGTATTAATCACTTGTCTCCGGGGTTCCCGATTTCCCAATGAACTTCAAACACCAATGGACTTACTCTTTGTCGGGACTTTTCCCGATGGCAGATATCTGCCACGTGTCCCCTAATATGAATGGTCTAGATCTTGTTGCGAAATCGTGGATCGTGATTCTGTGTGACGAGATCTCTATGTGCTCGAGAACTCTGATTCTCCGATTTTCGACTCTCTCTAGGTTTCTGACACGTGTCCTCCTTGGGATCCTACGGCTATGATCCCTCCTCAGGATTTCGAGAACCACAAGGTCTCGATTCTCTGCCTTAGCAAAACCCCGATGACTCTAATATCTCGACGCCTCTCCGGAACTTCTCCTCTACCCATGAGGACTTAAACCCTGTGCAACTTCTGTCAACTTGGACGGTTGACGGTTAATCCCACAGTGATCTTACGACTCACGGTCCTCCCGAGTTTAAATTCCTGTGCAGTATCCAAAGGCTTTAAACCTTGTGCACATTCTCTAGATATGACGGTTACAAGGGTTCACCTTCCCTCCCGAACAGATCCTACGGTTCTAACACCATTGGCGTAGAGACCTGTCTTCATGTGGTCATAGACCATACCAGCTGCGGTTTCATAATACCGCTATACCTCCTGAGCTTAATAAAAACTTGTCAAGTGTCCCCTTGACACTTCGGAGCAAACCAGGGTCTGAAATTGGTCCTCCCGACTCAATTTCCCTTCGCATTCTCAGTCCAAAGACTGCTCCACTGGCCCATCTAGGCTCAGTGTCGAAACCTTCGCTCTGATACCAATTTTTAGTGTTCCTTTTCACTATCGAGGTTTCCAAACCTCTCAGTTACCATGCTATACATGAATTTTTACATAATTCGTATAGACATTATAAGCACATGCATTTAAACAATTAAACACACGTAATTATCAGTGTAAATTATATAAGTTACTGCTACAATTAAACAAGCATTAGCATTCAACAGTAATTCCTTTACACAACATAAACATGATACATAAACAACTCAGTCATGCCAAATGTGATAAAACATAGTTCAGATACTTATCTTTTAACAGCTGTAGAATTCACCAACCAAGTGCAGGCCTTCCACGAACCTCCCAGCCTTACACCACACTGTTCATCAGCTCAATAGTGGGTCACCCCTGAGCTGGGACCGAGCTCGACCCCAAAGGCAAGGAATCCTAGGCTAGGTTGAGGTTACATGGAAGTCAGCATGGAATATCTGGAAGGATTCTTCCCAAAGATGTCATCTTATGCCCACTACTACCAGACCCTCATTCCCCACATTCCTGTTCCTCCCGGGAGTATACGCCTTCACACGCACAATCCATCGGTGCTAACCTCCCCTCTGGGTCTCGACAATAGGCCGGATCAAGAAGTCTTAGAGCCTGTATCTGGTGCTGGGCACTCTCTGGAAGAAAACACTTCCCAACAAACTCTTCCACCTGGAAAGAGTTTCTCGCAGGCCTGACAGCCTACCTCTTCCAACATCCACCACCTCCCTCACCTGGAGAGAGGTCATACACAAGCTCAACACAGGCTCACACTAGCCAGTATGTCATGCGCAGACCAGCACTGCATGACCACCACAGTCAACTGGGAATATAGACTCGGGCTTCTCACACAAGCTCAGCAATGGCGGCAAGGTCTCACGGGGTTGGTTCTGGAAACGCGTGACAACAATCCATGAAGGAAATTACACAGACTCCCTGATTTCGAACGGGTAAAGAGTGAACTGGCTTTTCAGACGGACACAATCTCCTCGGCTCTCAGAACAGAGGGCGTACACATAATTTTGCATAACAAACACAAGCTTTACGGCTTCATAGATGAACCCCCGGGTATTCTGGTAGCGGTCGTACCGTTTCCACGCTCAGAGGTTCAATTCCAATGGAGAAAACCCCCTCATGAGGTTCACCTCGGTGATTATATTTGCATGCACCAGGGTTGACACTTGTCACCCTGGGAACTGCATGCGTTCCACAGTGTGCATCCCCTTGCACGCTCCCTCCCTTGCCAGGAACTTAGGATAAAATAATATGCACATGGCTCTTTTTGGAAATAATATTAAAATATTATTCCAGGCCTAAGCCCCCCTAGGCTTATCCCCTAGGTTCAACACTCATCCCCTTTTCCCACCTTTCAGCCCCTAATCCCTTGCCCATTCTGTGGACGCTCAGTCCCCCATCACTCATTCATTGTGGTCGGTCTTCACTTGGAGGTGTTTTTGTTTTATTGATGTGCTGCATATATATACAGATACAAAATCCAGGCCCTTAGCCTTCAACCCTTAGGCTCTCTAGCCTAATCAAACACATAATCTTACCGGATTATACAAAACTTGGCTCACCAGCCTATAACACATCTTTACAATCTCTTTCAAATCATAGTTTACATCGGGGCTCAACCTTGGGGACACTACAAAGGGAGAAAATATCTTAGAAGAAGGATCTGAGTGTGCGGATAAAAAATCGTCGGATCCATGTGAGTAGCATGTGTTTTAACCCTTAGATTCCTTCAGGCTTCGCAAGTTCATAGGTTTTTCTTGTTTGAATGTAGAGGAGGCGATCTAGCCAAGTCCTGAACCCCGAGGTGAATCGGGACCATCTATTAGCAAGGACGTGTGTCATCAGATCAAGGATAGTCTAGAAGTATAGATGTCTCGGAGAATAGAAGAATGGAGTGTATAAAACTCTTGAAGCTATGAAGAGAGGATTAGATCCTCACCATTGTTCGGGAGGAGATATGTGGCATTAGATCCTGTAGTTTGGAGACTTGGCGCTCTGGAGGAATTGAGCTGTAGGTTTCTTTCAGTTGAAACTCTCGAAGGCTCGAATTCTGGATTTAATCACAACTTTTAATCGAGGAGAGCCATGTGGAGGGAAAAATCCATTCTCTGGTAGTTTGACACTCTAGAGGGTTGAGAGTGCGGAAAGTCTGGAACTCCTAAAGCTCGGAGTGCCAAAGTGGATCATGGTAGTTGGTTAACAAGATGTTCGATCCGTTGATTTGTCACTTGTGTGTATTCTTTGGTTCGACACTCTGGCGGATCTATGGAGTAGTGCTTCAAGAATCCATGAAGCCCGGAGTACCGTAATAGATCTCAATCATCTGTCGCTAACAAGAGGTATACCATTGGATCTGTGAGCCTTCGAAAGATTCATATTTTGACTGTCTAGAGGTCAAGTGGAGACAAGAGATGAAATCTCCAAAGCCCGGAGTTTTGGATCCAATCGGAGTCATTGGTCACCTGAGAGTGGAGGACCATTGATCCCTTCCCTTGTTCGAGGATTCGTGACTTCAGATTTTGAGAAGATTGTGAGTTGTGGTTGTTGGAATCCTCGAAGCCTGAATTTTCGAAGAATGTATGAACCATAGATTTCGACAGAGGTTTTGAACCATTGATCCTCGTAGTTGTTTGGGACTTGTCTCATTCACATGTTCGGGGAATTGGAAATTTGGGTGGTTGAAACTCACGGAGCTCGAAGTGGTCGAAGCTCTAAAGTAGTGTGCATTATTAGGTGTTTGGTCCCAACGCGTGGTCATATGTTGTTTCTTCTATAAGCAAAAGGGATTAGGAAAAAGAGATCACGGGTTTTTGTGGAACCTCCGCGATAATAAAAGGTCTGTGGTATATGATTTGGAGGGATCAATAAGGGCCCGAGAGCTAATCCATATCTGAATTCAAACAATCCTAGACAAGGAGGTCACACAGACCCTAAGGAGTGGGTGGGGGTTTGTATCAAGTGGTATCAGAGCGTAGATAAGATTTTGTCTGATACCAACAAGTGGTATCAAAGTGTAGATAAGTTTTTTTATGATACCATCAAGTGGTATCAGAGCCTGATTTTGTTTGTAGATAGCAGGAAAGGGAAAATATTTTGTCTGATACCATCAAGTGGTATCAGATCTCTCAGCTATTTTTTTTTTTATAGCATCAAGTGGTATCATAGATGATTTGTTTCTGTAGATAGTAGGCAAAGGAGGAGAGACAGAGTATTGATGCTCTGTGTGTAAAGACTATTTGCAAGTGTGTCATAGAAAGCAGGCAACTAGGTGGGCTGAAAGAGAAGAATCAGTTGTGTTCTTGAGGTAAAGGAGAGATCATGGAGCTCTTAAGGTGAGAAGTTGAAGTACAACACCCATAGATCAAGGAGTGCTCAGGAGAAGGAGCGAGCGCAAGGTGTGCACCTACACTCAACAGGAGTGCAAAATCTCATAGAAGGTTCCTTCATGTCAAATAATAGGTTAAGTAAGGAGAATCTTGGTAGAATTTGACTGTAGATCATGGTGAGCAAGTGGAAGATCACATAATTTCTAGGAGGCAAAGAAGAGAGATGATGGCTACTGAAGGCCATAAGGAAGGAAGGAAAGGAGACTGCAGGAAGATTATCCAAGAAGATATGGATAAAGAGCTCAAGGAGACCAGAGTGGAACTTGATAGGATGATGTTGAATATGCAACAAGAACCACATGGAAGTTGGAGGTACGAATGGCCTTTGAAGAAGAAAGAAAAGTGTCCCATCCAGCAGTTGGTTGCCAAGAGGCAACGACAGGAATTGAGGAGGTGGTTGAGGCAAGTTGAAGGCCTCAATGACACAGAGGAGATGGTTTGTGTTTGTGAGCCAGAATATGGATAAAACCTCATAGAGGAGGAAGAGATATCATATGAATATCCCATAGACTTCTCAGAGGGAAGAACAGAAAATCCATGTTGTCAGGTGGGCAAAGAGAAAAAAATGAGACTATCTAAAATTCTTAATAATTCAGAAACAAGTTTGGGTCAGGAAGGAGTGCTGACATAGGAGGATTAGAAATGAATTTTTATGATTAGGGGGATCGGTATATTCCTTCCAGGTAGCCTAGTAGAGGCCAGCGCATATATTTCACATGGGGAAGTGATGCAACAGGAATCCATAGAAGAGGCCAGTGGGCCAAATGATTTTAAATTTAACAATTTGTGTGATGCAGGTGCATAAGAGGAAATACAACTAGTTGAGATTGTCATAAAGGATAGGGAGGAGAAGACATTAAAATATTCCCAGAAGAGGAGAAAAGAAGATCATTCAATGGAATTGCTCGAAAATTTCACCAAGGGAGATGGATAGAAAATGACTGCATAATTGGAACCTTCAGCGGAGGAGAGACCAACAAACAACATGAATTTTGTTGATCTATGTGAATAATTGGAGCCCTGGGGAAAAGGGTAATAACGTAAAGTTAGTGCCTCCAATAGGTTAAGTTGGAAATAGATGAGGAAGAAAAGAAGGTGCAACAGAGTAGACTACATGAAAGAAGCCAGCCAGTAGACTCGCTAGATGCAGAGATTGAAAAGATAATAAGGTTGATGTTGACATGAACGCAGGAGACAACCAGTAACATGGAAGATATGTTGAATAGAGGAGAACCTGCATAAACAACATGACAATAGAAACAACAACAACAAAGCAGAGGAGAAGGTGAACATCTCCAAGTTCAGGTTTGGGACCCAAGAGGATCTCAACAGTAGCAACAAGGAAGCCATGAGAAGGAGATCATGATTTTTTTCAGCATGGGGGTATGATGCAGGAGCATCACCCCAACTCATCATGCGTGTCAACAACCAGTGCAACAATGCACTAGGCAGGAGCAAATCCCAAAGAAGGGCGCTCCAGGCATCCCAATTTTGAGTTTAAATATCAAATTTTAATGATATTCAATGTAATTAAATTTCGAGGCTCAAGGAAAGCTGAGACCTTGTATTTGTACAGGTCGAGTGTGAAATCGCCTTTAATGGCTGATAGTTGGGTAGATCTAGATCCTATTCAGACTAGATACAAATCAAATACAATTTAATGTAGTTAGGTGGAGGAAGGCTTGAGGAGCCCCTCTTTTGTAAAAATGATCATTGTATTGAGAATTCATTAGTTGCTTGCTAAGTAGAGCAGAAGAGAGGAGAGGAGAAAGAGATGAATACTTTGTTGCAGTACATCCTTGTACACTATGTAAAAAGCATTCAATATTAATACAAAAGGCAGATTTCCCTGCATATGAATCTCTGTGTATTTATATGTGTGATGGATGTTTGTTTCTGAATGTCTTTATTGTGTTTTTATGTGAATTCTATATGTTTCAATTTGTAGCGTTAAGAAGAATTCTTTGTCTATAGTTTTTTGAGTGTTTTGGGCTCTTTAGGCTTGTTCAAGGAGTGCACACCAGAGTAGTTGAAAACTCTGTGAATCCAATGCAAGGAGTGCATTTTGAACTCAGCCTTGAGTTTGAGAGAGAGTGTGCCAGGTGGGAAAACCAGAACAATTCATAAAGCTCAAAAGGAATAGTGCAAAGTCTGCACTTTAGAGTTACTGAACACTCTGAACCTAAGTGAAAGGAGTGCACAAGGAAGATTTTAGGTCTAAAGACTCAAAGGAGGAGGCTCTACAAGGAGTGCATAAGAAATCTTCTTTGAGTTCTATGAGGAGATTGTTAGGTGGGAATATCGGAGTTACTGAACACTCTGAGGATTTAGTGCAAGGAGTGTGTGAGGACTCTGCTTCGAGTTTTGTGAGGGTATTTCTAGGTGGGAACATCATAGTTACTGAACACTCTGAAAGGAGGGTGCAAGGAGTGCACGAAACTAACACACTGCTAAAGTGTTGGTCAAAGCTCAGGAGAACGAGCGCAGAATGCTAGGAGGGCACAATAGATCATTTGGAAAGGACAAAGGGACTGAAACCTTTGAATTTGAAGTGGTGAAATCTCATGAGGAAGAGCATGACTACAAGGAAGGAACGAGAAATTGGTGAAGGAGAAAAAGGCCGAGAACCTTATAATTTTGCACGAGTTCAAAGATCAGGAGAAATAGTGTCGTTATGCACAGTGCCAATGCAAGGAGTGTAGAAGGTCGAGTATAGCCTAACTTATAGACTATAGAAGAAGTGCAAGGAGTGCGCAGGTGAACCTGTTTCGAGTTCAAATCTCTGAAGGTGCAGCACAGGCAAAGACCAAGCTATTGGTCCTGCAAAAGAAGAGTTAAAGTCCAAGCCTTTGGAAAATATCCAAAAAAAAATTCATCAGAAGGAAAGCGCATATAGCAGAGGGGGAGGAGCTACAAATGTCATGAGATCAACTATTAGGAGAAATCTGGGCCGTCAGATTCAAGTCCAGACAGGAGGAGGATTGCATATGAAGGGAAAACAGATCCCAACTGCAGGAGATAAGCGCGAAGATAGAGAGTCATCAGATCTAGGTGAATAGTATAGGTTTTAACCCTCAGATTCCTTCAGACCTCGCAAGTTCGAAGTTATTTTGTGTTTGAATGTAGAGGAGGTGAATCTCTCGAACTCGCAAACCCCAAAGTCAATCAAAACCATCCATCAACAAGGACGCATGTCAGCAGATCAGGGATTGTCCAGAAGTCTGGCTTTCCAAGAGAACAGAGACGTGGAGTGTACAAAAATTCCGAAGATCTGAAGAGCAGAGGAGATCCTCACCATTGATCGGGAGAAGATACATGGCATTAGATCTTGTAGTCCATAGACTCGAAACTCTAGAGGAATTGAGTTGCAGGTTTCTTTGAGTCGAAAATCCTGAAGGCCAGAGTTATCTTTAACATTGATCGAGGAGATCCACATGGAGGGAAAAATCCATTCTCCAGTAGTTTGACACTCTTGAGGGTTGAGAGTGTGGAAAGTCTGGAACTCCCGAAGCCCAGAGTCCCGGAGTAGATCATTGTCGTTGGTTAACAAGAAGGCGTGGTCTGTTGATTTGTCGCTTGTGTGTATTTGTCAGTTCGACACTATGGCAGATCTTTGGAGTAATGCTTCGAAAATCCCCAAAGCCTGGAGTCCTGTAGTAGATCTCAATTGTCTGTCGCTGACAAGGGGTAGACCATTGGATCTGTGAGCCTCTGGAAGATTCATAGTTTGAATTTCTAAATATCAGGTGGAGAAAAGACGTGAAAGATCTGAAGCTTAGAGTTTCGGAGCCAATCGGATTTGTTGGTCACTAGAGAGAGGAGGAATGTTGATCCCTACCCTTGTTTGGGGGTCCGCAACTTTAGAGTTTGGGGATATTGTGAGTTGTGGTTGTTGGAATCCTCGAAGCTCAAATTTCTTAAGATTGTATGAGTCTTAGATTTCTGTGGAGGTTTTGAACCGTCGATCCTCGTAGTTGTTTGGGACTTCACCCATTCGTGTGTTTGGGGAATTGGAAACTGGGGTTGTTGAAACTCCCAGAGCCCAAAGTGGTTGGAGCTCTGAAGTAGCATGCGTTGTTAGGTGTTTGGTCCTAGCCCATGGTCATATGTTGTTTCCACCATAAGCAAAAGGGCTTAGGAAAAAGAGCTCATGGGTTTTTGTCAAACTCATGCAAGAATAAAATACATGTGGAATATGATTTGTAGGGCTCAGTAGGGTCCTGAGAGCTAATCCAGCTCTGAATTCGAATGATCCTAGACTGGGAGGTCACACAGACACTAGGGAGTGGGTGGGGGTCTGCATCAAAAATACTATAGAACACAAAATGGATAGAATGGTGATAGAAAATCTTAGAAGAGAGATGGAGACTACACTCATTCGCAAAATTTGATACAAGAGTTTGAAAGGATGTCCTTTTAACACAAAGTAAGAACCATAAAGGTCAAAAACATTTGCATACTTCAATTTTTTGGGTGTGTAAATTTCACATACAATCTCTATTTGGCATCTATAGTATCTCGTTGGAAATCTCTAACTAAGGACTATGATAAAGTAGTATAGCCTAGCTTTCCTAAAGGAAAATCCAAGTAAATCCAATCCCTTGCGCCTTCTCAAGAAACATTATTTAGGGCCTCAAAATGGCACTAAACTTTTAGGACCGAGAAAATCATAGCAAGACTTCCAAGATGGAGGGCCATGTTGAGTCATTGGAAGAAGTGAGTGGCCATTGATATCCATTTGGATCATGTCTTCTTCATTCTTAGGAACTCTTCCTATTCACATTTCCCTTCAAACTTATGACTTCAACATCCATTTAGATGTGTTTCATGTATTGTACTCATATCATTCCACTGTGCCAATTGACAATTACAAAAATATGTATCTGTAGTAGCAAGGATTGTGGATGTTTATGAGGTGAAATACAAGAGAGTCTCTTTTAGTGATTTCTATGGTTCCTTTGAAATAAAAAATGAACATATGTTTCTCTAATGCTTATACTTCCATCATTAAGAAGGTAGGGGGAACATGGAATCATATGGCCTTGGGTGGGATAACACAAAGGGCTCCATGAATCCTTCCTTTTCTTTGCCAAAGAGGTTGTAATGACATGTGTGGACTAGGAGAGTATTAAAATAGTGTTCCTTGAATAAACTTGAAAAAACCTTAAACTAGACATAGCTGCTTCTCATTATTTGTTTCACCACACATAAAAAGACATATAATGGAGAACAACATATTTTTTTGATAAAGGTGGAGCCTAGTGCTTGTGTCTCCATCCCCACAAAGCTCGATACTTAAAGATTGTTGAGTGGCATCCAAGGATGTAATATTCAAGAAATATCTCAACCTACAACTGCGTCTCCATCCCCACAAAGCTCGATACTTAAAGATTGTTGAGTGGCATCCAAGGATGTAATATTCAAGAAATATCTCAACCTACAACTGCGGATCTATTTCTCTCAAATTTCATAGTTGGAAGAAAACTAGTGTGTGTGAATAGCTCGATAAAAAACCCAAATAAAAAAGTAAAATTTGTTGCTTAAGTTTAGCATAATTTTCTCTATGTTTAAGAGAAGAAACCATATGCAAAACTTGAATGGTGCAATGCTTATTAGTCCTTTCCCTTCTGGCTGGTAGGGACTATAGTCTATACATATAATACTATACATATAATACTCTTGCACAGAAACCAACCAATTTAACCTAAATTTTTCTCAATTTTCTAAATTTTTAGTCCCTGCATTTCATATTATATCATAAGTTTTGAATTTGACCCTCTTATTTAGCTTCATATTGAGGCAAACTTAAGATAAAGTTTAACATAATTTACCTTGTTTGAAGGTTAACTTAGAAAACTGGGTACAAAATAAATGAAGTAATGCTAACTTTCAAGTTAGCATTACTTCCCTAACATTAAATGCTTTCCGAAAATGTTTCACCATGCACAATCCATAGCTAATATCTATTAGGTATATCTGCGCGTGGCAGTGGCTTCACAGTGTTAAGATCTTGTGATATTGTTTTCTTGAGCTCCACCAGGTGTGTCTCTTGCCGTTTTTACCTGCATGCAATCCTTCCCAGGGTATCTCACTGGTGGCTCCGAGCAATATAGGCAAGCACGAATATTCATTCTGCACCATTATCTGTATCGCAGTGAGGCCATATCTGTATCGCTTAAACTCTACAACTCGTCCAGCGTCTGATGTCTCGGTGAAGACATGGTAGGAAGTCAACTACCTGAGAAGGCGAAACAGGTATTCCAAGTGAGGTGGCTTCATATTCATGTTGGGCGCGGATGCTGCAATGTGGTAAGCGATGTCCTCTACAGACAGACAGAGAGAGACCTTCACCTCCACCGTGGGTGGCGATAATGTCGGGAATGTTGAGGAGAACGACGGCCTTCAAAGCCAAGGGCTTAACGGAACAGAAGATCATGTCGTAGAGTTGGAGTTGGGGAGAGGAGGAAGTATATATTTGGAGGCCGACATCTGGAGCAGAAGCAACAACAGAAGTTGTTGCTAAACATATAAAGTAATTTTTAATCCAGATAGAAGCATTGATTGACAGATAAAAAAAATAAATCCAGAATTATTAGCCTGGCTTTGTTTAATCCACAACGGTGTTAAACAACATGCAGTTCTTCCTTCCAACAAACGGTCGAGTCCTTAAATCTGTCTCTTGTCGTTTTTACCTTCTTCTGTCTCTGCTGCTGTCACTTTCTGTAAGTACCTGTTAATGATACTTTCATCTTGTCTATATTCAGAATAACTAATATTTTCCAAAAGTAATTTAAGAAGGCTACTTACCCAATGGACCCTCCCGTGCAATTCCATATTTTGGTGTACTGACGATTTGGCCTTTCAGGGAGCTTTTTACGAACCATTCTTCGTCCCACCATTAGCAAGTTGTGGTGTCGCCTGCAGTCTTCGTCCCACCTATCGCAAATTGTGGTGCCGCTGCATCGATATTCAGATAATTTGCTGAAAGCTTCTCTTCAAATTCAGACGTTGATTGATTCAATTCTCGAGTGATAGATTGAGAAGGAAGAAGTATTGGACAGGATGGTCAGAATGGTGCATCGAGGGCGTGCTGCGAGCTGGGAACTGACTCATATGGTGCGAAGGATACGGTTGTAGGAAAACTTGTTCAAACCCCAATTAAACCAGACTGGCATGCACGCTGTAACAAGAACAAGGAGGAGGCGAGGCATGGAGTCATGAATATCTGTTTTCTTTCTTTAAAAAAAAAAAAAATTCCATGATACAACATTACCACTTCACTCATATTCCTATTAAAAAAAACAACCACACCAAGCATATCCATGACTCAAAGGAACTCAATCAATGTGAAAGCAACATGATACAACATTACCACTTCACTCATATTCTTATTAAAAAAAAAACACACACCAAGCATATCCATGACTCAAAGGAACTCAATCAATGTGAAAGGAACACCAGATAAGGGCAAGTAGTGTACTTTTTATATAGGTGAGATGTTTTGACAATATTAGCCAAAGAAAAAGGAGCCTAACGGTAGGGTGTTTTGATTCTATCACTTAATGCGAGCTTTTTAAAATCACATAGCAATGCAATGCTCTTATTCTTGTATATAGTGATCATGGAACAAATATGATGTTGCATCTTAAAAAATGAGCACCTTCTAGCCATCATTAGGTTGAAACACCTATACTGTGAAATTATCATGTTGAAATATGAGCAAAAGAATATAATTATTTCAATAGTTTACTATCTAAGTCCTACCTACAAAGCATTGAAGAATGTGTAATGATTCATGAGTGACACGATATCATAGTTCTCATTAATGATAACTGTTGGATATCTTTGTTGTGGATGGATGGGATCATGTGTGCAATAACTAAAAGAGAACACCAAAATGTCAGTGAAAAGTTGTCATGCATGATGTCACTTGGCTCATTGTTTCATTTTCAATGTACCTTCGATTTTTTCTTAATCATCAAAGTTAATATCATATTATTCATATATTTTTCATAATGAACATATTTATGTTAATACAATAGTTTAGTTATAAGTATATTTCATACTTCATACAATAGTTCATGAAAAAGTATAATGATATAAATCTTTTAAAATGTTTAATAAAGTAATGTTGAAAACAAATTCAATGAAATGTTGTTTATGAAATAATATTTACAACTTAAAGAAATACTATAAGGGGATAAAAGGAAAAATCATTAAAGTTAACATTTCTTAATCATCAAAGCTAACATCATACTATTCAACATATATTTTTCATAATGAACATATTTATGTTAATACAATAATTTAGTTACAAATATCTTTCATACAATAGTTTAGTCATCATACTATTCAACATATATTTCTCATCATGAACATATTTATGTTAATACAATAGTTTAGTTACAAATATCTTTCATACAATAGTTTAGTTACAAATAGCTTTCATTATAATCATGAAAAAGTAAAATGATATAACCTTTTTAAAATGTTTAATGAAGTAATGCTGAAAACAGATTCAATGAAATGTTGTTTGTAAATTAACAATAAAGAGATAAAAGAAAAAATCATAAGAAAGTACTTTAAAATAAAACTACTATAATACGATAAACTAAATATGATTATACATTAATTTAAATTTCACCTCCAAATAAACTATAGTAATTATTGACATTGGAAACATTCAAAGACAAGGTTTGACAAGATTTTGTCCAACCATATTATGATGTTATGGATGTTTGAAAAAAAAAATACTTACAAAAACTAAATAAAAAAATCATAAAAGAAAAAACATTACTTATAAAAGAAAAAATCATAAGAAAGTACTTTAAAATAAAACTATAATATGATAAACTAAATATGATTATACATTATTTTAAATTTCACCTTCAAATAAACCATGGTAACCACAAATAAACCATGGTAACCATTGAAATTTAAAATAAAACTATAATATGATAAACTAAATATGATTATACATTATTTTAAATTTCAACTTCAAATAAACCATGGTAACCATTGAAATTGGAAATATTCAAAGACAAGGTTTGACAAGATTTTGTCCAACCACACTATGATGTTATAGATGTTTGAAAAAGCATTATTTACAAAAACTATATCGTGTATCTTTCATTCTTTACTATAAACACTTATTTCTAAATATTTTTTCTTCATATATTTATATTTAAAAAACAATTATATACCAATATATAAATATATAAACGTGTTAAAATGTTCCATGTCCTTAAATTTATAAAAATATATTTTCCTTTTTCAAATCACTTAAACATATCACCATTTTGAGATTCATATAGAAGTTCATCACCAATACTCAAACAATATATTTCTATTTACAATGTCTTCATGACTCTTATTAATAATATTAATAATCCTTGAATTAGTACAACATTCTCATTCCCGAGTATGGGAGTTTTATTTCAATGTTATTTTTCATTTTGTTTTGAAAAGTGTGTCTCATATAAACATATATAACATTGTCACTGTTATTTTTCATTTTGTTTTGAAAAGTGTGTCTCATATAAACATATATAACATTGTCACTCTTTAAATTTAAGGAGTATGCTAGTTTTATTTTAATAGTATTTATTATTTTTCATTTGGTTGTGAAAAGTATGTTTTATACAAATTTTTAGCATATTCATAAATATTTTATTTTATTAATAAAGAAGTCATTTAATTAACATTTTTTATAATTTTGAAATTTTTATTTATTTTATTTTATTATAAATATTAATAAATAATATTATTTTTATTATATTTGAAAAAAAATAATCTAATAACATTTTTTAAATACAATTTTGTGTATTTTTAAATATATATCCATTGAGGTATAACTATGGATTTATGGTTAAAAAAGTGAAGGTTAAATAATTTAATTGATTTAAAATTTATTTAAATATAAAATATATAAAAATAAATAAATATTTTTCTTAGGAATGTATTTATGGAAAAATTTTAAAATATTTTTGTATGTTTCATGGATGGTAAGCAGGGTAAACCATCGACCTTGATTATGGGACCTCGCCCCCAGAGGAATCAAGAGAATCGAATCTAGAGAGTCGAATCTATGAAAAACAACAAGTATGATAAAGTGAGATCTGGCTCTAGACCAATTGAACTAACCTTCGAGGTTGAAATTTAAATATTGTATTTAAATAAAAAGTATATGTATTTTATTTTATATGGATATATTCAAAAATGATAAAATGTGTTGTCTTTCAAAAACAATTTATGATATCTGAGGGAGATAAATATATGCAACTTTTATGTTTTTTTCTAGATTCATAGGACAACTTGGTAATGGCCATTCAAAGCACTGTAAATAATTTAGTGCTTGATGAGGTTGTGGCTTCTTTACTGTTAGAAGAGGTGAGGTGGACGGATTCTAAATCCACCAGTGAGGCATTGGTTGTTAGTGGAAGATTGAAGGAGAAAGGTAATAAACATGGAAAATGGTCGATCCAAATCCCATGGTAGACCTAAGTCTGCTAGAAATTCTAAGGAAAATTGTTGGAACTGTGGAAAGATCAGGTATTTCGAAAGATGTTGTAAGGAAGATAAAAATAACAATAAAAAGGAAAAGAAAAAAAATTAATTAAAATGTATACATATTGGTGCATTATATTCTTTTGAACTCATTGAATGATGTGTTTTTATGCGTTATATGCACTCGTGCCTATTAATTACAATGAAACATCCATGCTAAAAAAAATTTAAAAGAACAACAACTTTAAATGACATAATGTACCATTATGATGCAGCCCCCCCTTCTCTCCTTGGGGTTGCGTGACCTTCTGTTCAAGGATCTTCAATTCACTGAGCCAAATCAGCTTTTTCAGCCTCTGCTAGCCCTGAAATCAATTCACACAGCCCCCTTCTTTGTTACCCACGCAGTTTGATTCACCCGCACCCTTCTCTGGTACTTCCGATAACTCTAAGAGGCAAGAGCTAGATCCCCTGATAGGCACTATTTCCTTATGACCATGGATATGACCTCCGGCTAACCCCTTTCACAACTTCATCCTTCGGTTGTTTCGAGTGCAACTGACTCCTTTTTCCCTAAACTCCAGACCGATGAAATCACCCCGAAAAGATTTATGACCCGCACCTCTCCAACATCCAACAACTATGATTCACTTCAGAACTCCGGATTTTGGAGTTCCGAATGTTCCAACACCTTTTTCCCCCGAAGTGCTTCATACCCAGAGCTATGGATCGAGCGCCACGTGCTTACCTCGATCAACATTCAAGATTCATTCCTTGTTCCCACTTTGTATGAATTTCGTTCAATGCTCCTCTGCTCTCTTTCTCTCGAAGTGTAAATTCTTCGAAGTGACAGATATTCCACCACGTGTCCCGTTCCAAATGACGGTTCAGGTGAACTTCGACGCTTCAGACTTTGGGAGTTCTCATGCCTTCACACTTCACTTGTCTCAAAGTGACAATTCTTCAGAGTGAATCTCCACTCTCCACGTGTCCCTCTGTTTAGTGATGGCTCATGTTGGCTCTGGCCTTCGGGACTTTCAACCTTTGGGATTTTACTCTCCAATTTCCCTGAAGTGTCCTATCACTGAAGTGATGGATCTAACACAATGTGTTCCAACAACAGATGACTTCGATTTAACTCCTTACCTTTGGAGCTTTGGACAACTTTACGTCAACGACTCCACTTTGTCCTTTCTTTTCCTTTGGATTACGCACTTTTGGACTCCACGATCTGACGACGTGTGTCCCTATCATATCAATGACCATGATTTACTTCGCTACTTAGGGCTTCGAGAATTTTGGCTTCACCACTCTCACTTTCCTCCAAAGTGCTCTTCTTCCGAATTACATGGATATGTACCACGTGTCCTTCTAGATCCAACAGTCTATATTTCTTCGCCCTTCACGACTTCGTGAATATTTCTCTTTGCTCCATGCAAATCTTCTGGATATTTATCTCCCGAACTCTCTAATTCACTATCACATATCCTCCTTGATACCGACGGATAGGATTCCACTTCACCTCTTCATGACTTCGACGATCCCTCTCCTTAGACACTTCCAAACCTATGAATAGATGAAGTGCCAAAGGATTTCAAGACTATCCTCTGTGCAACTCTCCCAGATCTCACTATCTGGAAAGATCCCAATTCTTCTGAATGATTTTTTCTCGTTGATTGTGAAATTTTCAGTAGGCTCCTCCCTACTGATAATTTTCTTTCGCTATCTCTTTTGAGCTTGTTCCTTCTCGAAACTTCAACCTTCTTAGAATGTTTCTTCAACACTTAGTCGAATATCAACCTTGTGCACACCTTGCAATAGGATTCTTTCACTTAACCCTTTTGTGGGAGACTGTACACTCCTTCCAATAGTTCTTACACAACTCAAATGTTCCTCCTGAACAATATGAGGTTGAGTTTTTTTCTACCAAAGAACACCTTCTGTATTCATTTTCACTCTTTGCAAAAAGACTTCAAGTTATCTCTCATGAGCTTCTAAGTCACACTAGACTCTGTCAACTCACTCCTTGTGGACAAAATGCACACCTTTCATATAAATTTCAACGTTATCTCTCTCGAGCTTATGAGTCGAACTAGACTCTATCAACACACACCTTGCAGACACTATGCACTCCTTACATGAGCTCGTAGAAGATAAACAATTGAAACTTATCTAATCCTCGTCAATTCATACATTCAACCATGTAATGCATTCATAACATAAGAAAATGTAGTAATAGAGAATTTCAATTAAACAGAAAGCCTACCATTCATTTAGATAGACACAATAACAACAACACCAAACATTTGGAACAACGCTTCTCTATTATATTCATTCAAATGATATGTACATGGGTTCCTACGAATTCAATAAGTTTCAACAGTCTCAACAACTTCAGATAACTTTCAGCTTTCAGCTACAATAATCTTCAGCATCCTTCAACAACCTTCAACAACCTCATTTGGGCATACAATACATATATTTATACAAGATGGCTCATAGATATTGTCTCTCCAACTACCTTAGTGCTATCCTATCAAATTAAAAGCTTTCAACTACGAAGGATTATTACAATAAATGATCGGTATACACAGATAAGAGAGAATGATTCAGATGTCTACTTCATTTAACTACATTAAAGAAAATACAATCTCCATCAATCTCTTATGATGGTTCATCCTCTTAACATTTAAGATCTTATTTAATTACAATATTTTCAAGATATTTCATGACATGTCATCTTTGAATTCAAAATCACTTCAAAATCCATGCTAGGGCATTGAGTTGTCCTCCACTTTTTCTTTGATGATGATGCTCTTGCATCATAATCGTCTGGACAAAAATTCATGGACTCTTGTCCATGAGCTCCTGCACTAAATTTTCATTCTTCTGAATATCTCCTTCATTTAACCAACTGGCATCTTCTATTGGGTGTCCTTTCCACTTTACCAAATAATCAAAATAAGTCTTCCTCCTGGTCTTCTTACCAATCCTCTGATCTATGATATTCTCCATCTGCGACCTTTCTGTTACAGGCATCTGTGTCTCCCACTGGATCTCTTTTTGATCTTTTGATCCTTTTTTGTCATCCTCCCTGTAAGGATACAGGTCTGAAATGTTGAATATGGTCGATATTCCCACATCCTCTAGTAGCTCTATCTCATAATCATTTTCATCATATTTCCTTAGGATGTTTCATGGTCCTATATTCTTCAGCTTCAGTTTGTTATATGTTCCACTTGAGAACCTTTCTTTTCTTAGATGTGCCAGAAATTGATCTCCCACTTCAAATTGGAGTTCTCTCCTATGTTGATCAAATCTGCACTTATATTCTCTATTGATGTTCTACAACTGATTTTTTATCTGATTGTGAAGATTTTTCATCTCTGCAACAAAGTCTTCTTCTCCAACACTTATCAATTTATTTTTCTCCAAATATATCAACTCTGATACTCCTCTTGGCTTAATTCCATATACTATCTAGAAAGGACTCTTCCCTATACTCCTATTTGGTGAGTCATTGTAGGAAAACTCTACTTGTGACAGAATTTGATCCCATTGGATATGATGTTCAATGACCAAAATCCTCAGCAAATTTCCTAAGCTTCGATTTACCACCTCATTCTATCCATCTGTATGAGGGTGATATGTTGAACTAAAGGACAGTTATGTCCCCAGTTTCTTCTAGAGTGTTCTCCAGAAATGACCAGGAAACTTCGTTTCTCTGTCTAAGACAATACTCTTGGGCAAGCCATGAAGTCTCACAACTTCCTTGAAAAACATATTTGCAATGTGTGTTGCATCATTAGTTCTCTGGCATGGGATAAAGTGTGCCATCTTTGAGAATCTATCAACTACAATGAATACAAAATAACTTCCCCTTTTTGTTCTTGGAAATCGCAACATGAAATCCATGCTTATTGCATCCCAAGGCCTATCTGGAATAGGAAATGGTTGATACAACCTAGTGTTTTGTCTCTTTCCTTTTGCATACTGGAAAATCTTACATCTGTTTAAAAATTTCTTCACCTCTTCCATCATACATGGCCAATAGTATGAACTGTTCAACTGTGCAAATGTCTTTTCATGGCCGAAATGTGTTGCTAGACCTCCACTATGTTTTACCTTCAACAGGTTATCGTTCATCAAGCACTTTGGTATGCACAACTGGATACCTTTAAACAACAATCCATATTTAATCAGATACTTTCTCCACTGACTTCTATCTTTGAGCACAGGATTTTCACATGCTTCATACGCCTCTTTAAAATATGGATCATCACAGTACATCTCCTTAAGGTGTTCAAACCCTAAGGTTTTCACTTGAAATTCCTGCAGAATCAGACATCTCCTGCTCAATGTATCAACAAATTTTTTAGCATTACCAGAAATATGTTTGATGACAAAATAACTCTATCCACTTAGCATGTCTTTGATTTAACTTCTCCTGTCTGGTCATGAATTGTAAAGCCTAATTATCGCTATACAAGACAAATTCTTGTGGAACAAGGTAGTGCATCCATTTCTTTAAGGCTTGAATTAGTACATACAATTCTTTATCGTATGTGGAGTACTTCCTCTTAGTGTCATTTAGCTTGTCACTGAAATATGAAACAGACCTATTATCCTGGATGAAGACTACTCCAATTGCTACTCCACTAGCATCACATCGTACTTGAAGTGTCTTCCCGAAATCTGGCAAGATCAGAATCAATTGTTCTATTATCTTCCTCTTTAATATCCTAAAAAATTTCTTAACTTTTTATGTACACTTAAATACTTGTGTCTCTTCTTGATCGTATCTAATATAGGTGCAAAAATACCATTGAAATTTCTAATTAAATTCCGATAAAAACTTGCTACTGGCCATTCTCTGATTGCTCTCACCTTTTCTAGATCCATCTTCAATTCATTTGAAGAGATTAAAAAACCCAAGTAAATTAGTTATGTCTTCATAAAAGAGGATTTCTTCATATTTATCAGCATCTTCTCCCACTGCAATCTTCTCATCACTAACGCTAAGTGCCTCAAGCGCTCCTCTTCAGTTTTACTTAAGACTAATATATCATCCAGATATACAATCACAAACTTACCAATAAAATCCTTTAATACCTCATTCATCAAACTCATAAAATTACTTGGGGTGTTTGTTAAGACAAATGGCACAACAATATACTCATACAACCCTTTGCTCATTTTGAAGGTTTTTTTCCACTAATCACCTTCTCTCATCCTTATCTGGTGATATCCACTTTTCAGTTCTATTTTTGAAAAATAATTTTCTCTGCTCTAACAATCCATTAAGTCATCCATCCTTGGAAAAGGGAATATGTACATGATGGTAAATTTTTTTATGGCTCTTGAGTCTGTACACATTCTCCATCCTCCATATTTTTTTGGACTCAACACATTTGGTACTGCACATGGACTCAAGCTCTCTCTAACTAAACCCTTGTCCATAAAATATTGGACTTGTCTCTTTACCTCCTCATTCTCTTGAGGTGTCAATCTGTATGATGATTTTTTTGAAAGAATCGTTGCTGGTGTAAGATAAATGTGATGGATGATACTACTCATAGGTGGCAATGAGAGAGGTAACTCATCCACTACTATGTCAACAAAATTCTCTAACAAATCCTGAATTTCTTCGGGCAGATCATCCATATAATTACTTGTAAGGATGACTTTTAGCTTCCTTGCCACAACAAATTTCATCTCTTTTTCCTTCTTGACTTCACTTAGGAGTTCCTTCCCACTCATGAGAAGTATACTTTTAATGGCTTCTTCCTTCTCTTTCGTTTCCTCTATTGGTAGTATCATGTGTGTTCTACCATTTTTCTCCAGGGTATAATTATTTTTCCTCCCATCATGAATGACATTTTTGTCAAATTTCCATGGTCTCCCCAACAAGACATGGCATACATCCATGGGAATAACATCACACAAAATCGTATCTCTATATCCTCCTATTTTAAATTCAACTAGGCATTGTTTAGTTACCATTACCTGGTTTTATTTCCACAACCATGAGACTTTATACAAACTCAGATGTGCAGTTGTCTCTAGCTCCAATTTCTCCACCATTTTTGTGGATACCAAGTTATCAGTGCTCCCACTATTAATTATAACCTTGCATACCCTTTCTTTAGTCTTGCAAGAAGTCATGAACAAATTGTTCATATGTACTTGTTTTTCCACCTCTGGCTCTGGCTTCAAGAGAAACTTCTTCATCATCAAATACCTCCCGTCTTCTATGCCTTCTACCTCAACATTCCTCTTTTGCGCTTCCAAGATGTAATATGCCAGATATAAAATGTATGCAGAACATAAATAAAATGCTAGTAATGGCATAATAATAGCAATATAACCATAACATTCACCACAATAACGTTGAAATGATATAAGAATAACAACAAAAATAACACTTTGAATATGAAAGCAATGTTCACGGGCCTCTTCGAGGGGGGAAACCTCTAGTTGAGAATATCTCTATTTCAATAATATCCAAGCTAGGGTTCGCATACCCTCGACTCCTATGTATACTAAAAAGAAGCATCTAGATGAAGATCCTTCTAGAAGCAAAAGCTTATATTAGGTCTTCTTACATCCACCTTATTCTATTTTATTGAAAGGTCTTATTAATATTGACCTTTATTACATCAGAATATATTTTTTTACCTATGTGTGGGTTAGGACCCTAACATGTCTACCCCCTTAAAAACAACCTTGTCCTCAAGGCTTGAGATGAGGAAATTGTTGCAGAATGGTAGCTGGTTCCCAAGTGGCGTCTGCTGGAGTTGTATCTTTCCACTGGACTAGCACTTCCTTGATGGTTCTCTGACATAGGCGAGGCTCACGCTGGTCCAAAACTGATTCTGGCTATAGCCAAATGGATCCTTCTTTAGCTAACTCTGGAAGGTTGGTTTGAATTTGGCACTTAGCTCTAATCACCTTCTTTAAGCATGAAACATGAAAAACAAGATGTAGCTTTGAATGGCTGGGCAAAGCTAACTGATAGGTGACTTGTCCCACACACTTGAGCACGGTATAAGGACCATAAAATTTGGGCGCTAGCTTCTGAGACGGAAGTTTGCTTGTAATGTTGTAGTTGAAGAAAGACCTGATCCCCTTTTGAAAATTGACATTCAGAGCGACCTTGATTTGCTTGTTGCTTCACCTGATTCTGTGCCATGAACAAATTATCTTTGAGGGTACGAAGAATAGCCTCTCGAGCTGTATGTGTTAGGTCAACCGCCTAGACCTTCGAGGAACTTGGTAAGTATGAGAGAACTGAAGGTGGCTCCTATCCATATACCACTTCAAAAGGAGTCATGCATGTAGCTATATGGTATGAAGTTTTGTACCACCATTCAGCTAGGGGTAACCATTGAGCCCACTGATTTTTCTTTTCTGAGGAAAAACAACTCAAATATGTTTCAAAACACTTGTTGACAAGTTCTGTTTCGCCATCAGTCTAGGGATGATAAGTTGTGATAAGATGCAATTCGATGTCTTGTATCTTGAATAGTTCTTGCCAAAAATTGCTTATGAAAGTTGGGTCGCGATTAGAAACAATAGAGTGTGGCATGCCATGAAGCTTGAATACTTGATCCATGATTTTTTGAGCCACCGTGGATGTTGTAAATGGGTGTTGAAGGGCATAGAAATGAGCATACTTGGAAAGGCGATCAACAACCACCATGATGACGGATTTATTTCCCGATTTGGGTAAGACGGTAATAAAATCCATAGAGATGTCCTTCCAAATAGTAGGTGGAATCGAGAGTGATTGTAGTGTGCCCAACGATTTGACTGTTTCTCCCTTGTTGCATTGATAGACATCAAATTCAGCTACAAAATTACAAATGTCATGTTTCATACCATCCCAGAAAAAGGAACATTTGACCCTGTCATAGGTTTTGGTGAACCTAAAGTGCCGTGTTGTCGGTGTAGCATGAATCTTAGAAAGTACCGTGGATTTAATCTTTGATTTTTTACTTAAATACAAATAGCCTTTGTATTGAAGTTCCTCATGGATCCAAGAGTACCCTGAGGAAGCTAGAGCCTTGGAATACAATTGGTGGATCAACTACAAACTTTTGGGATCTTGTAGCCATTCCTGGAGAATGGCTTGGAGGCAATCTGGTACAATGAATGAAAGAGAAAAAAGGGATCCTTCATCTTCATCTTTTCAGGAAAGTGCATCCGCAACCACATTTTCTGTGCCTTTCTTATAAATGATCTCATAATCATATCCAAAGAGTTTAGCCACCCATTTTTGTTGTTATGGGGAGGAAATGTGTTGTTTTAGAAAATACTTGAGGCTTTGATGGTCTGTCTTAATTTGGAAATGTTGCCCCAATGGATAAGGACGCCATAGATCCATGACATGAAAAATAGCCAACATTTCCTTTTCATAGATGGATTTTCCCAGATTGATTTCAAATAGTTTCTTGTTGGTAAAGGCCAAAGGTTGACCCTCTTGCATAAGGACATCACCAATTACTTTCCCTAAGGCATCACATTCCAACACAAAGTTCTTTTTGAAATCGAGAAGGGTGAGGACTAGAGTGGTGCACATGGCCATCTTCAAGTTTTGAAAAGCTTGAGCAATGGTTGGAGTCCAAGTGAAAGAGTTCTTTTTTAGGAGAGCAGTGAGAAGTGATGCAATCTTCCCATAATTCTTGAAAAAATTGTGATAATACCCTGTTAAGCCTAGAAATCCATGTAAGATCTTAAGAGTCTTTGGGTGAGGCCAGTCTTGCATAGCTTCAATCTTTTGAGGATCCACCCTGACGCCATCTTTTCCAACTAGATGACCCAAGTATTCTACTTATGAGGCACCAAAATCACATTTATACCGTTTCAGGAAAAGTTGGTGCTAAGAGAGTAGATGGAGAACTCGATCCACATGCAAGATGGTCTGTCCAGGTTTTGATATAGATGAGGATATCATCAAAGAAAACTAAGACAAAATCATGGAGAAAAGGACAGAAGACATGATTCATGAGCCTTTGGAAGGTGGAGGGGGCATTACACAAGTCAAAGGGCATGACCAAAAACTTATAGTGGCCCTCATGAGTTCTAAAGGCAGTCTTGGGAATGTCTGCCTCTTTCATACGTATCTAGTGGTAGCTCGAATGAAGATCCAGTGTAGTGAAGAATTAGGAGCTGCTCAATTCATCCAGGAGGTCATCAATGACAGGAATGGGGAATTTGTCTTTGATGGTAAGTTTGTTGAGGGCATGGAAGTCAGGAAACATGCGCCAAGAACCTTATTTCTTTAGAACCATGACCATAGGAGATGAGTAGGGGCTCGTACTAGGGCAGATAACGCTTTCATTAAGGAGTTCCTGGACCATTTTCTCAATTTCATTTTTTTGGGAAAAGGGGTGACGATACGGATGGATATTGGGAGGAAGGATTCTGAGTACAAGGGGAATGGAATGATCATGAACACCATGGGAAGGAGGGAGGCCTTGGGGAGTGGAAAAGACCAATTGATGTTTATAAATAATGGCTTGGAGGTCTTGCGGTATCGAGGGTGTCTATGTTTCTTGTATGGAATGGAGTTGGGCGATAACACTAGAATGACCCTTTTTGAGAAGATTTTCCATGCGATGGGAACTAATGATCTCAGGTGAATCGACGATGATGCCTTGAAACTTATATTGGTGTCCCTCCTGGTTGAATTGCATGGTTAAGTCTTTAAAATCCATGAGAATGGGACCCAAAGTCCTTAGCTAGTCTGGACCCAACACAATGTCACAACCTCCCATGTCGATAGAAAACATATGGGATTTTAGGTGGTAGTCACCAATTTGGAGACACACATTTTCACAATGCCCTCCACATTTCAGGGAACTACCATTGGCAATCATGATTTGGAAATTATTGATAGCATGGATGTAGCAATGAGTTTCTTGGGCAATGTGGCGACGAATAAAATTATGGGTGTTTCCACTATCAACCAGAATGATGACCTTCTGATGCTTGATGTAACCAATTATCTTGAGGGTTTGGAGAGCGGAGAAGCCAGTGAGAGCATTGAGGGAAATGACTAAGTCTACTTCGGGAGGGTCTGAGGGAGGGGTTATGTCAGTGGATTCAGGGGACTCAAACACAGAGGGAGTTTCTTCATCTTCTTCAGAAATCTCCTCGGAGATGGCCATCAAAATATTTGTTCTTTACACTTGTGGCCCGGGAAATATTTGTCATCACAATTATAACAAAGGCCTTTGAGTTGGCATTCAACCATTTCATCCCTGGTCAATTTTTGGATCTTTAGTGGAGCAGAGGGAGTAGTGGAATTTATTGGTTTAGGGAGAGGGATAAAGGAGGGTTTGTGGTTTTGAGAAGATATAACTTGTTGTGCTTCTTTAACTCTTTTGGTAGCCTCCACCCAACTCTCAGGCCGAGCCATGAGGACATGGGCCCGAATTTCATCCTTGAGGCCGCCCATAAAACACTCTCGAAAAAATGCATCAGACATGTCCTCTATTCTAAAAGCCAGGTGATCAAAGGCAGCTATAAAGTCTTCCATTGTTCCTAATTGTTTCAGCTTTGTTAAATGGCCCAAATGGTTGGTGTCAGTGTCAAAGTGTTCATAAAGATCTTCCACAAAGTGTGTCCAAGAAATATACCCTTTACGAGAATCTTTTCTCCATCTCCACCATTGCCAACGTTATTGATCTAGATGGAGAACACCATACCGAAGTTTGGCCAAGTCATCTGTAATGCCATATAAAGAGAAGTAATGTTCCATTTGGGTTACCCAACCAGTGGGGTCCAAGCCATGAAATTTGGTCACATCCACTCGTGGAAGGCATAGGTCACGTTGAAAGTGATGGTTCTGTAAGGTATGATAATGAGAGGAATGGTCATCTTTAGTATGTGGAGGTGAGGAAGAGGAAGGGTTATCTGTAGGGATATGCAGTTTGGTGCAGAGTGCCAAAAAGACTGATTCAAGATGGGTGGTGAGGTCTTGTTTGATTCACCTCATTGAGGAATACATGGTTGTATTGATGGCAACAACATTGGCACTGAGTTGTTTCACTTCTTGTTGGGTCTCAATGAGACCATATTGCAAGGTGTTGAAGCGAGCTTCCAAGTCTTGGCTACGAGTATGGGCCATGAGGATGTGGAAACTGAAAAGGGGCGGGCGGGGTAAATTTTTTTTCCAAAAAATGATAGGGATGAATGTGATAAGGGAGAAGAAATGAATCGAATGGAATAGGTCTCAAATAATGGTGAAAAAAATTCTAGACTTGTTTTTTTTAACAGAGTTATACTCCGGTCTGAAAAATATTGCAGAGAGGAAATGACCAAATGCTTAACTAGAAAGAAATGTGTATTTAATTGGAAACCTGAACATAGTTGCGTGACAATAGATCTTGTCTATTTTAATTTGTTTATGTTTTTGTCCCCAAGGGTTAGGTATTCAAGGGTTCTACAGACAAGGGTTTTTCCTGTGCTATAGCTCTTTGATATACGTTTGGGGTCCAACAGTAGTACTCGACCCAATATCTCAGGGCAATAACTAAGGAGGATAGACCATACCCTTAGTCGTATTACCTGACTACCCATGTACTAGAGAATATCTTCCTGAGTGCTATTCTTAGTGACACTATAGCAGTCAGGCGGTCGATCAGTTTATATAAAGAGGGCTTCAGGTAATCTAGGTCGATCCATAAACAGGTGTTTTCTGATGCGATACCACTTGAAGGGGTACCAACCGAGGTTACAAGGGTGGCCAACAGATGTGTGCTTAAGTACCACTTGTATTTCCTATGTGTATGAATCCCTCAACTGCGGGTTTATGTGTGTAACGACAGATCTCTGTGGCTTAAAGACGTCGAAATACGTCTCTACCCTGAAAAAAAATTTAACCCACACTTTCTACTGATGAAAGTGTTCTGATACCACTTGTAATATACCAGATATAAAATGTATGTAGAACAAAAATAAAATGATAGTAATGGAAAAATAACAACAATATAACCAGAACATTCACCACAATAACACTGAAATGATATAAGAATAACAATAGAAATAACACTTTGAATATGAAAGCAATGTTCACGGGCCTCTTTGAGGGGGCAACCTCCATTTGAGCAGAGCTCTATTACAATAATATCCAAGCTAGGTTTCTCATACCCTCGACTCCTATTTATACTAAAAAGAATCATCTAGATGAAGATCCTTCTAGAAACAGAAGCTTCTATTAAGTCTTCTTACATCCGCCTTATTCTATTTTATTGAAAGTCCTTATTAATATTGAACTTTATTACATCCAAATATATTGTTCTACCTATGTGCGGGTTAGGACCCTGACACAAAATGTGAGCTTCACCTCCTCCTTCTTTCTTTTTTTGAGGTCATCCCAAGACATGTGTCTTATTTTTACGTAGGCATAACACTTCACCTCTCCTCCTCTACCTCTTCCTCTTACTTGAGGAAAAAACATTCCTTCCACCATACTATCTCCCTTGGGAATTTCCTCCTCTTTCTGAGTGACTATGTGGTTTTCCAGTCTCAATCTTGGGCTTCTGTTCCTTATCATGGAAATTCACTTTCCTCTATTTATACTTCTTCCTTTGCTTCATTGGCTCTTATTCCTTGCCAATTTCTCTTTTTCTTTTAGCGCAATATGATAAGAATCTTCCACTGTCTTCACTACTATCATGTTGATTTCATCCTGTATTTCATATCTCAGGCCGTTTATATACTTGGAAACCTTTTCATCATCTTTTTCTCTCTATCCAACCCTGATGGTCAACTTATAAAATTCCTCGGTGTATTATTTTACTGTTTGTCCTTTCTGTCTCAAGATTTGTAATTTTCTGAACAAATTTATCTAGTAGTCTTTGGGTATGAATTTAGCCTACCATTCTATTCCATTCCTACCATTCTATTCCATTTCTTGATATTTTTCTTTCCTTTGCTTCTTTTGTCAGTCTGTAGTTCATCCCACCAAAGTTTTGTGTGTCCCTTCAACCTAGTGACAACATGTTTTACTTTCTTCTCATCATCAACTTCTTCATAATCGAAGTATTTGTCCATTTCTCTTATCCAATCCAATAATTCTTCAACATCTAAGTTGCTTTTATACATTGGGATTTCTATTTTTTCCCTTTCTCCCAATTTAACAACAACTTTCAACAAGCGTTCTTCTGCAACATCTTCTCCTACAGCTCCTTCAAATTCTACTTCTTCTCTCTCAGCATCACTGACATCTCTAGAATTATATGTTCTTCCTTTTTTTTTCTCCATAGCATATAGTATTTCGTGAAGTTCTCTCATCTCCCTTTCCAAAGATGTGTTTTCTATAAGTCGCTCTGCACGTCTTCTAGGTGACATTGTGCTAAGATTTTTCCTTTACATAGATACCACTTGTTGTATCTGATACCCATTGATGTTATTAGACATAAAATTTTCTTAGGCTCTGATACCACTTGATGGTATCAAAATATTTCCTTTGTCTCCTCTTTCCTTTTCCTGTCGTCTGCAAGAAAAATCAAGATTTGATACCACTTGATGCAACCCCCCCTTCTCTCCCCGGGGTGCGCAACCTCCTGATCAAGGATATTCAATTCACTGATCCAAACCATCTCTTCATACCTCTGCTAGACCTTGAATCAATTCACACATGCCCCTTCTTTGTTACCCACGTTGTTCGATTCACCTACGCCCTTCTCTGGTACTTCTGGTAACTCTGAGTGGAAAGCTCTAGCTCCCCTACTAGGCCCTACTTCCTTATGACCATGGCTATGACCTCCATATATCCCCCTTCGCAACTTTGGTCTTTGGCTATTTAGAGTGCAACTGACTCCTTTTTCCCCAAACTTCGTATCGAAAAAATCACCCGGACAAGATCTACAACCCGCACCTCTTCAACAACCAATGATTGTAATTCACTTCAGAACTTTGGCTTCGGGAGTTCTGAAAGTTCCAACACCTTTTTCCTCTGAATTTATCAATAATCAGAGCTACGGATAGAGCACCATGTTCTTACCTCAATCAACGGTCAATATTCATTACTTGTTCCCACTTCGAATGACTTCTGGTCAACGCTCACCCGCTCTCTTTCTCCCGAAGTGATAGATCTGCTGCCACGCATCCCATTCCAATGGACAGTTCAAGTGAACTTTGACACTTCAACCTTCGGTAGTTATCATACCTTCACACTTCACTTCTCTTGGAGTGACAATTCTCCATAATGAATCTCCACTCTCCACATGTCCATTTGTTTATCGATGGATCATGTTGGCTCTTACCTTCGGGACTTTCAACCCTTGGGATTTTACTCTCCAATTTCCCTAAAGTATCCTATCACCTAAGTGATGGATATGATGGCACGTGTTCCAACAACGAATGACTTCGATTTAACTTCTTACCTTTGGTGTAACGTCCCCGACCATCAACTCCACTGTCAAGCAACGATAATACACAAAACAATCTCATACACACACACACACACACACACACATATATATATATAACATGCATATTTAATGAAAATTAACCAAACAATACAGAGTAATCATAGGATTACTTCTAACATACATAAATAATAGAATTAGCAGTAATTCATAATTGCAACAAAATACATGATACATTTCAAAGACACAGACATGCATCACATATAAATGAAGTACATAATTAATATTTATCTTTTAACTAGAATAACACCACCAACTGTGTGCATACCTTCCACAAACCTCCTAGCCTTAGACTGCGTTTCTCATCACTCTTAGGAGTAGGTCACCCCTGAGTTGGGATTAAGCTCCACCGGGCAAGGCAATCCTAGGTTAGGAAAGGTTAACAGGAAGACACGCAGTTTATGAGGATGGATTCTCTCCTAGGAGCCACTTATGCCCACTTCTCACAGACTCTCATTCTCCACATGCATGTCCCACCCCAGGAATATACACCTTCACTATCACAGTGGAAATTCCTTAGGCTACTAAACCTCCCTTTCCTTGGGCTTCAAAAATAGGTCGGACCAGAATTCTCCGAGCTCTGTGGAAGCTATAGGACCATTTCCAGGAGTTCTCACTTCCTCCACACACTCTCTCACCTGGAGAGAGTGTTTCACACAGGCTTGACAACCTTCTTCTTCATCTTTGTTCTAGCACAAGGAGGACAACAACAAGGCTCAACAAGGAACAAAAGTTGACAACATTTCACACTCAGCCAAGGGACTGGGTGGCCACAACAACACACAGTTATAACACACACGACATAGACAATTATGGTATGCTCAGGTTTCACAGAATACAACAACCCAAATGGTTAAGCACGAACTCAGATTTGCAGTGTGGATAAACTGGGTTCACCAGTCACACAAGAGACATGGCTCAATCCACGAGTTTTCCATTGGTTTTCAGGGTGCATGACAAGGAATCAATGTAGAGATCGAACGTAGACTCAAACAATTTAGATAGAGGATGCCTCGACTTATTAGGAAAACATCCTAGATTGGCCTCATGGTTTCATGTTTCAGATCTGCGTGAGGTATGCACAGATCAAACGTAAACTCCAATAGCTCAGATGACGAACACCATAATGGAGATGAACCCCTATCATGGCTCAATTATTGGGTTAAATTGAATTTTCCTGGGCCGACACATGTAGCCCATGAAGTTGCATGCACTCCATCAAGTATGTGTTCCCTTTTTCATGAACTTAGGATAAAAATATACCTTTCACACCACTTTGGAATAATAATAAATTATTATTCAAGGACTTAAGCCCTCAAGCTTAGCCCCTCTTCCAATCTTTCATCCCCCTCTCCCTTACCTAGCCTTGTGGAATCTTAGTCCCCCATCACTCTTTCTTCATGGTCAGTTGACATGCAACGATGTTTATATTTTATTAATTATCTGCATAATTACATATACAAAAATCATGCTCTTGGCCTTTAACACATAGGCTCTTTGGCCTAAATAACACATAATCCCACCAGCTTATATACACTTGGCTCACTAGCCTATAAAAATGATTACAATACATAATATAACCAGGGCACATCCTTGGGGTATTACAATCCCCTCCCCTTATTTTTGCATTGTCCTCAGTGAAACGTTTACACAACATCAACAAGATTTTCAAAATCTTCAAAATGATGAGGGTATTCTGCCCGCATAGCATCCTCATGCTCCCATGTTTCATCCTCAGGACTGTACCAGATCCACTAGATCTTTACAAGCCCTATAGCTCGATTCCAGAGCTGTTTTCTTTTCCGGTACAATATGCACACATGATGCACTTACAAGACACCTTCTTAAGCAATGAAACATGAAACACATTATGTATAGTCATGGATGTAGGTAATGCAAGCATATATGCAACTTGCCCAATCCTTTCTAGGATTTCAAATGGCCCACAAAATCTGGCTACCAACTTCGAATAGTTTCCCAGCCTCATGGAACTTCTATTGGTTTTCACTTTCAGGTAAACATCCTCTCCCACTTTAAACTCTCCATGGGTTCTTTTTTTATCAGCATAACTTTTCTACCTATCTTGGGCAACCTTTAAATTCTGCTTATTTTTTATCATTTGTTATTCCATTTCCTTGAGAAACTCTGGCCCAACCACTGCTCTATCAACTGGATTATCCCAGCTTACTGGCATATTTCACTTTGTGCCACAAAGTGATTCAAATGGGCTCATCTTCAATGATGCTTGATACCCATTGTTGTAGGCGAATTCTACCAAGTGTAGGCAGTCTTCCCATTTATATGGTTTGTCCATCACATACATCCTTAGTGTGTCTTCTATTACTATGTTCAACCTCTCTGTCTGTCTATCAGAATCAGGATAATAAGAAGTGTTGAAGTTCATATTCATTCCAAATCCTTTGAAAAACCCCTTCAAAAACTTTGAGGTAAATTTTGGGTCCCTCTCAGACACAATTGCCTTGGGAATATTGTGCATTTGTTCTATTTCCCTCATAAAAATATAAAAAACGTTAGTTGCCTTGTGAGTAGTCTTCAATGGAATAAAATGGGCATCTTTTGTAAGATTGTCCACCACCACCATGATTGAATCATGTTTCTTTCCTGTTCTGGGCAATCTTGTGATGATATCCTTTGTCACTACCTCACACTTCCACTCAGGAATGGGTAAAGGTTGCAACAACCCTATTGGGTGCCTATGCTCAACTTTAACCTTCTGGAACTCCATACATATAGCAATGTATTCTTCAATATCTTTATTCATAATTGGCCAAAATTAATGGCTCTTGACTTCTACCACAATTTTCTCATATACAGGGTGTCCAACATAAGGCACATTATGCATTTCATTCAAAATCATAAATTTCAAGTCCTGGACATTAGGTACATAAAATTTTTTCTTGTAGAGAAGTGTTCCATCAGTTTCCAATTTATAATTTTCCACTTTTTGTGGCATATTACCTTGTTGTAAATTTTCTATCAAATTCCTGTACTGCAAATCTGCATTTGCAGCCTCCAAAATTCTACCTTTAATATCATTTCGATACATGCTAATGGTTGTAGCATGCAATTCATGCACTCTCTTGCTAAGTGCATCAGCCAATGTGTTTTCCTTTCCTTTGATATGCTTGATATCAAAGTCATACTCACAAAGAAACTCCAACCACCTACTATGCCTAACATTCAAGGTTGGTTGATCAAACAAATACTTCAAACCATTATGGTCTATCCTCAGTTCAAACCTCCTTCCCATGAGGTAATTCCTCCATTTCTTTAGAGTGTGTACTATTGATGCCAACTCCAAATCACGAGTTGCATAGTTCCTTTTGTGCTCTTTCAACTTTATGTATTCATAACAAATTACGAATCCATTTTGACTGAGGACTCCTCCTAGTCCTTCTTTTCATGCATCTTTGCACACTACAAAGCCTTCATTCGGATCTGCAATCCTCAAGATTGGAGCACTGGTTAATATCTTCTTCAATCACTAGAAGCTTCTCTCACATTCCTCTGTCCACTGAAATTTCTTCTCCTTCCTTTGCAAGGAAGTGATAGGGTGAGCTATCCTCAAGAACCCTACAATAAACCTTCTATAATAACCAGTTAGACCCATAAAGGATTTGAATTTCGTCATGTTCTTTGGTGCTGACCATTCTCTGATGGCCTCAATATTTTCAGGATCTACAACTATCGCATCCTTCGAAATAATATGCCCCAAGTAATGGATATGCTCCTAATAAAATGAGCACTTGCTCAACTTGGCATATAGTTGGTGCTCTCTTAGCACCTGCAACACCATCCTCAGATTTTGTTCATGCTCTTCCTCAGACTTGGAATACACCAGAATGTCATCCAGGAAGACTATGACAAACTTGATCAAGGGTGTGCCCAACTCATTAATGAAAGAATAATTATATTACCGTTTTTGGTAATTGTAAGTGGTTTCCTTGTCCTCTATCTAGTGGTGGCTTCCTTCATATGTTCTTGAAATTCCATTTTGATGAAGAAATGACATAACATATTTTGGTCGTCCAATGCTCTACCAAACTTGGGGGAATTTGTTATCATAGGAATTTATCTTGCATGACCAAGTAGAACTATCTGCGTGGTGCATTATTATGTGGGTTATTTTGCATAGAGTGTCTTAATTTACCCAATTTGGGAAATGACAATTTTTTTCCTTGATTTTGTTTTTGGACACAACGTTCCCTTGCATGTAGGGGCTCACACCCATTTGACTTGGTCAAACCTAATCAAAGCATGCCACATAGTTGATTTAGTCTTTACTCAACATTCACAACACATCCTCTTGTGTTCCCTGGTCAACACTATAATTTTTCTCTCCCACTAAGCATAGAATATCTACTCATTAATCTCATATTAAGTCATTTAAAATTTTTTTGTTTGATAATAAATGTTTTTCTTAACCATCAATTAGTTGAAAATCAATACTTTGATTAGCAATCTCTTTGTTCATATGTGTTCTTTTTTTAATAAAAACAAATTTAAATAAACATGACCTTTTCTACCTCAAATAAATTCTTTTAACTTAATAAACATGTTGAAATAATAATGAAAATTTCCAAAATGCATAACATGTCAATTTCAATTTAAATAAACATGTTGAGAATAATAATGAAAATTTCCAAAATGCATAACATGTCAATTTCAATTTAAATAATAATATCAGGTAAAAACAATGATATCATGAAAAAAAATGATGAGGAAGTACATAATGAAACTCAGAAAGATCCAAAAATCGACATATTTGATCAACCAAACGCTCTGTCACATGTTTTATCATACCAAAAGGAATGGTGACAAAGTAGAAATTGAGGCTCGTAAAGAACCTTAGAAATCAAACTAGGCACATAGAGGATTATTTCCTCCTGGACCTCCAAAGAAAATATGTTTATTATTTGGATTTTCAAAGTCAATTCCGACATCATAACACTGTGGTCTACTTGCAACTATATTTTGAGGGATATTAATTGGCACTCCATGGTCGTCTGTAATTTGCATGTTTCCTACAAATGCACTACGACCGAAGCCTTCAAAGGAAAAGTGGCCGCTACCCATGTCTGTTTTAGGGAACTGAGATCCAGGGAAAAAAGAAATTTCGCCTCCAAAATCTACTCTATTGGCATTTGACTGAAGGTTCTTAAACAATGAAGTAGGCCACCAACCTAAAATTCGGTTGTTGAGATATAAAGCCCATCTGCTGTCATTATCCCCTGGCATCTCCTATATACACATATAATCAAATTTGACAAATCATGTCTCCTCATAAAACCAAGATATAAAAATAGAGTTTTTTAAATTATGCTGAAAGAGTTCACTCACTTTGATAACCTTTAAATTGAAATTTGACAAATCATGTCTCCTCATAAAACCAAGATATAAAAATAGAGTTTTTTAAATTATGCTGAAAGAGTTCACTCACTTTGATAACCTTTAAATTGAGTTGTTTCTGGTCCCCATTATAAATGGACAATGGTTTCACCGGCAAACCTATATACGGTGGAGCACCAGGTGCTAACACAAACCCAGGGCAATTTGTGTTCCAGCAACCAGTGTTCTTATACCCATCGGCCTACATCAAAGATACGATAATATTTAATAAATATATTTTCAAAGAAAACTGTGGATGTCAATACAAGAGGAGAAGTTGTGAATCTAAAAAGGATGAGTGTTGAGAAGTTGTGCATTCCTTCTATTCTCTAAAAATATACAACTAGTCTTCTCGAGTGGCCTCTAAAAATATGTTTAACATCTAACAAACAAAAATATACAACTAGTCTTCTATTATTAAGTTTAAATAACTCAATAGCTAAAACCAATCTGCTACACTTATATTTAAACACTAAGTATTTGCTAAAAAAAAATTAAGTATCCAAAAATAATAAACTATATACTTACTGTCCAATATATGAAAAACCGTGTCTGAGAATCTCCAAATATATGTGGATACACCTGCACTAGTCATTGATAAATAATTAATCCTTGTTAAACATGAGCTACTCGAGCTAATTAATTATCACTCTCTAGATAATGTAAAAATTATTGTAATTAATCATACCTAAAATTATTCAATATTTATACATGCTTCTACAATGTACTTACTATCCATCCAATCTCAATGGTTTCCAGTTGTTCACCCTCGTGTATGAACCAAATTTGACTGAGACTGAAGACACCGTTATTATCAGTGTCCACATATGGTTCCCATACATTTAGCGCTGCACTTGCTCCATTGATTGGCTCAGTAGTTCTGAATTGTGCAATGCCATACTGTTAAAAGCCAAAAACAAACAACATATGAGGGGATGATTTCAAAAAGGACTTGGCTTTTCTTTTCTACCATCCTTTTCAGCAAAGTCAACAATTACAGTAAAATCTACAATTGACTTTGTTCTCTTACAGCCCTTTCCCATCACCTGCACTCACAATCCATTCAAGTTCTCAAATTTAAAGCTTTTAAACATTCCAGAATATAATTGACTTTGTTTTCTTTCTGCCCTTTCCCATTACTTAACTGCAATCCATTTAGATTTGAGAACTTAAAAGGCTGAATCACTGATTTTAAATAGGAGTGGGTTAATTCGGGAGCAATTATTTTTTGGCAGGTTTTTGGGTTGACTGTTCGTTTTTAAATTTTTGGTCAATTCAGAATTTTAATCGATTTTTTAAGTATCTAGGTTGGTTTAAAATGAAACAAAACTCCCAAAGTAAAGATTTGAAATGCATGAAACTTTGATCCATGCAAAACTCAAACTACCCCTGAAAATTTAACCGAATTCAAGTCCATTTTTCACTTGAAAAATAAAACTATGTAAAAAAAAATTGCTCCGAATTAACTTACTCCATTTTAACCATTCCATAATGAGAAAATCAATAACTGTACCTCCCATTCCATAATAAAATAACCAATAACTGTACATTAAACCTTCCATAAATAAAATAGAAATACCTCATGCTGATTGTTGACTCTATCGTCAACTGAGTGTCTAATTTTTTTGCTTATAAAGCGTGTCACAGATCCCGCCCTTTCTACATGTTCACGTTTTGTTTCCATAATTGGCACTGTGCCTTCTGGACATTCTGTTTTAACGTCGTCGCTGGAATAATTTAGTCCCGATTGCGTCTTTCGATCCTCTGTTGTTTGCATCGACCGTTGCTCCGAACCCTTCAACAAACATGCATGCAGTCAGATTATTTTTTTAATTTGTGTGAATGAAGCCAAGTGTTCACCAACTGAGCAATCTAAAAGTTTTTTAAAATACATTAATATTTGGTTATACATTAATACTTGCCTGAAGAGATATTTGATCAGTGTATAATACACACAGAATGGTATCTCCATGTTCATGCTGCAGAAGATGGTTTGAAGAAAAATATTAGCAGAAGATTGTATACAATAATAATAATCTATTTTGTTACGGTCAAGCAAAACATTAAATTGGTGTATGAGATTCTTTTTTCCAAAGATTTTATTGGTAAAATCTATTGAGGTATACATATTTTATCCTACTCTACTCTTCTCTGAATTTGAACTTATGACCTCTCAGAAGAAGCATATGTTCTTAACCATTAAACCTACTCAATCAATATATATAATTAAAATTTAATAAAAATATAATTAAATTCAAAATTACCTGAAATTTATGTACTGCTGGAGGATTGATATAATTGATGTATTCGTCAATATTCATGTCACGCACGTCAATAGCAGATGCGACGGCAGTGAGAAACAACATTAAAGAAATGAGAGTCCATTGAGAATCCAGAGAAGCCATTATCATGCTCAGTGATAAACTTTTGTGACAAATCCATGCGACACACAGCTTAATATATAATCAAGTTTTTAAAATCATTCTATTTTATGAATGATAGATTTTTGGGTAAAATTAGAATTTCAAGCTTTTTAGAAATTTACTATTATAAGATTTTTTTTTGCATAAAAATTAGAATGGGTTCGTCAAAATTTTAGAATCTATAAATTTATCTTCCGTCGAATGAACCATCACTGCATTATTAGTGCACTTCTCAAAGGCCGGAGTAAATCACTAGGCCAACTGTATTTTCCATTTCTTGTGGCAACTGTATTTTCCATTTCTTGTGGCATTTCATTGTCACGTGTTTTTTTTATGTGGTTTTTTCCTTATGAAATAAAGAGATTTATTTTTATGTCAATGGGAAAAAGCCTAAATAAAGATATATATTTTTATGTCAATGGAAAAGGTCTAAATAAAGATATATATTTTTATGTGAAAAACGGAAAAAAGCCCAAATAAAGAACGTTTAGATTATTGATAAATTGAATATCCTAAAAAATTTGGAGGCATTAGAATTATACAAACTTAACCATTTAAATCTATAGATTTGACATTTTTGTTGTTGAATTTTTAGAAAAATTTAATGAATAATCTCATTATCTTTAGCTCATGGCTGAGATTTATAATCTATTTCCTTATGAAATAAAGAGATATATTTTAATGTCAATGGGAAAAAGCTAGATATATTTTTATGTTAATGGGAAAAATCCAAAATAAAGAAAGTTTAGATTATTGATAAATTTAATATCTTAAAAAATGTGGAAGCAATATAATTATACAAACTTAACCATTTAAATCTATAGATTCCACAATTTTGTTGTTGAATTTCAAGAAAACCTCAATAATCTCATTTTCTTCAACTCATGGTTTACCCTCTATTTATGTAATGTTATCTTTATATTTTATGAATATAAGTAACTTTTTTTTGATTGAAAAAAAAAATCTCCTCTAAACAAACTTAAATCTACAAATACAACAATTTCTAAATTGAACTAATAATCTCCTCTAAAAAAACATAACTTAAAACATTTAAACTATAACTTAAATTCAAATGTTAAAAGCACTTTGATGTTCAAATACATATAAAGGGATGTGTGAAGCACTTTGATGTTCAAATCCGTATAAAGGATTAATGTGAAGATCCCCACTTAAAATATAAACCTTGATAGTATTATGTGACAAGTGCCCTTAATTACATTTTTCATGATTTTTTTGGTAAATATGTTGGTATATAGATGTGAATTTTGGTATTGCAATATCTAAAAAGTGGAAAATAATAATCTGAATTAAGAATCATTTTATAATTTATAAATTAAAAATTAAAAACGGTGTTCCTTGCATATCATTCTCATAAACCATTGAGAGTATGTTAGTATGACAAGGTATGTATTGTAGAAGTATAAGACAATTAACATGAAAGAAAATATGCATCTAAATATTGATTCTAAATTATAATTTGTTAAATATATTTATGGGAACTTTGAAGGAGAGCATTCAATGTGAGATGCATTTGTTCAAACCTAAATCCTTGAAGCATGCTTTCAATGTGGCGAGGAAAGTGGAAAGTAAAAATATAGCTACTAGAAGGGTGACCACTAACAACTATAGAGAGAACCATGTTCGATCTCCTAACCTCACTCAAACTACAAGGTTTATGCTTAAGAAAATGGATGGAAGAAGAGAAAAGGGACTATGTTTCAATTATGATAGAAAGTACAATAAGGAGCATAAATTTGGTTAGAAGAAAACATTCTACATAGATTGCGAAGAGGAAGAGATCAAGAACTAGAAATGCCACAAGATGTAGAATTGGAAGAGACTACTTTATCAATATGTCATCATCCATTGGCTAACATCAATAATGTTCAAAACTATCAAGATAGAAGGATATATAAAAAAAGGAAAAGGTAATAGTGTTTATTGATTCTCGTAGTACCCATAACTTTATTAATTGCAAACTATCCAAACCTCTCAATTATTTTATATGTCTGACACCATAGTTTCAAATAATGATTATAAATGGAGGCAACATAAATTATTCAGGAAAGTTTGATAGTATTAAGCTCACTATGGGGGAGTATTATTGAACAGTCTAATTATTTCAATCCAAATGGGTGGTTCCTATGTTGTGTTCGGGGTACATTGGTTATAATATTTGGGAACAATGACTCTAAATTTTCAAGAATTTTTCATAATATTTTTCTTGGAAGGAAAGTAATTGAACTCAGAGGTATCCGAGGGAAACCCTCTAAAGTGATAATCTCTAAAAACATGACAAAATTTTGAAACAGGGGACACCATGGTGTAATTGCACATTCTTTCTCACTAAATGTTCAAACATCTAGACCCTATGTTCTCATGTATCTCCCAAATTTCATCAATAATCATTCCAAAGTATTTTAGAGAGATTACTAAAGGTATTTCACTGACTCGATATCATGACCATGCTATTAATTTGAAACTAGGAAGTGTACCACTCAGCATTAATCCTTATAGGTACCCCTATGTACACAAGAGTGATATTAAGAGTATGGTTCAATAAATGTTAGAGGATAGCATCACTCAACCTAGATAAAGTGATTTCTCTTCACTAGTGGTGATGGTTTATAAAAAGGAAGGTTCACGGAGGATGTTCCTAGAATAAAGAGAGATCAACAAAATGACCATTAAAGATAAGTTTTGTATTCCTATAATGACCTATAGGATTAGGGTTTTCCTTTGCAATGTTGGATATAAACCTTTTTTTACCTAAATTTGTTGTAGGATCCATGTAGGCCAATTTTGGGAAAATCAAAGAAATTTTGAAGGAATTAAAGCAGCGACGGAAATAGAGGAAAAGCAGTGCAGAAAATAAGGGAAAACCAGTGCCGAGAAAAGTAGTTACAAAGTGGACAAACTATTGCAGAGCAGTTGGAAAGTGGACAAGCGCCGACTTGGAGCAACCGTTGGATCAAGGACCGACCGAGATTAAGTCAAGGAGAAAGTGGACAAACCTAATCCGCTTAGGGTTAGGGTTTTTGTAAGGGCTTTGTCCCAGTTTTGTATAATTATAATGTATTAGGAAAATGGGAGGGTTGTCTTTGTTATTGTCCATTTGGTTGGCATATGTATTGTTGAGATTGTAATAGGGTTTTTGGTTGAGTAGAAGGTCTTGTTGAAATCTTGTGTGATCTATGGAGATCGAAGGTAATGGTGGAAGAGTTGTACAGTGTGCAACACTAGATTTGTAGAGAATATGAATAAAGATCCCAAGCGAAAAATCTTTGTGGACGTAGCCCCAGGGGGGGTGAACCACGGTATATCTGTGTTTTATGTGACTGCATGCAGTGTTTATGATTGTATTTTCTTTAATGAGTTTTTATGATGAATATGTTATATGATAAAGGAATGGACACTGCAAAGTAAGAATAAACTAATGGAATCTGCAAAATAGCATTAAATAAACAAATGGTATAGCTAGTGTTTATATCAAAATACTATGTTACAGTACATAAATGCTTGTCATTGACACATGCAGTTATTATGGTTAATGATGTCCTATTAGAATAGTTGTGACAACAGTCTCGAGTGAGATATAATGAGGGTTTGAAGGTTAACAATGATTAGGTTAAATGCCTCTGAGAAAAACGCATCCCATCCCCGGGCTACAGACATTTGAGTCTTGCAGCCACCCATAGAAGTCATGTCGGGTGAGATTGTTCAATGCACTCTATGCACTGTGTTTCCTTATGGTATCCAGAAGGGCCGATGGTAGAAGGGTTTTTTGGTAAGATTGCAGTTAGAACCTGGGTTAGCCCATAGTAAACCCAACAATGGTTACGTTGTCAGTTGAAACTCAAAAAATTAGGTCGGGAGGGATGTATCACATAGTATAGTGTGAGGGGTTAATAAAGGGGATGTTTTTAGGTTGGAACCCCACAAAAGTGCAGATTGAAATATGGTTGACAGTTCAAGAACTAGAGTTTTCTCAAAAGGATAATAGAAGCTCTAGGTTTAATTCAAGACAATATTTAGAGAGATGTGTATTCAGTGAAATACACGAGATTTTATTTAGTGAGTTTCCCATGCTATTGCAGGAGTGGATAACACGGTTTAAAGATACCCTTCCGACAAATAGATTTATATTAATGGAGTGGACAGAATAAAGTATTGCGCAGTTGAGAAGGGTGAATAATAACTTCACACGCGCAGTAGATTTCTGGATAGACAACATTGTAGTGGGGTATATCACTGAGTTTGCAATAGATACATTGAAGTCTTACAGTGTAGAAGAGCTGGAGTTTCTTAAGGGTCCAAGGGTAAGGTACATCAGATCATTGTACACTTTGATAAAGAGATTATTACATGATAAAGGGGTATTAACTATGGAATCAGATAGCTAAACTACCCTGCATGCATGGGGGAGTTAGGGGAAACCTAAGGAAGGTCTAGTATGGAGGGGGGAATGGATAGAGAAGAGTGCAGTAATGAGAAATATCCTATTATGATGGATCAAGAGGAGATCCAGGAAATTATGCAGAAGGCAAGAACAACATGCAGTGGAAGACCCTAACAGTATAAGCTCAATAGGAAAAAAAGAGAAGTATCCAAGAGGGAAGGCTTGGAGAGTGAGGAAAAAGAGGTAGAGGATCTTCATGCTGTGGAGAAAATTGAGGAAATATTTCATGCCACATATGAAAGAAAGACTATAGGAGCAGGATCCAATGAGGAAGAAGATACCCCTATCCAGATCTGAATCAGTGTAGAACCTACAACCCCATGTAGGACTAACACATCAGCAAAGAAAGAGTTGTTTAGAGATCCAGTGAATAAAGGTCGGAAGAAGATAGGAGATCAGACTAGAAGTGAGGGTACAAGTGGAAGTACCAGTAGTAGTACATGTATCCATACAAGTGGAAGTACCAATAGTAGTACAGGTATCCATACAAGTGGAAGTACCAGTAGCAACACCAGTGAAAGTTCAATTCTGAACAACTGTACAAAGATAGTAGTACCACGCAGAGAAGGTATGATGCAGGCGAGGGTAAGCCTACACTCCTCCCCTCTCACCCACTCTTAGGATCGATCAAAATCCCTTCTTCTGTTGAGCCAGAGCGGCTCTTTAGATTCCCGAGAGGAATCTCTGCTAAACTCTGACCCCGTCCACAGGCCTTATCTTCTTCTTCTTGGCCCCTTCCCTGGACTGTGACCAATTTCCCCACAAGAAACTGTTCGTCGACGTCGGGGTTTCGCTACCTCTATTGTCGAGAGGTCTTGCTCTCCTGAATCCCCGATCACCTATGAGCTCCTCTCGTATTAGCCCCTCCAAGCTATACTCTCTCCATAGGACCACTCTTCGTATGACCGCAGTCAAACTCTCATCGGGGTTTCGGCGTTTTTCATGTCGATGTGCACACGCCCTTTGGATCCGCGATATGCTAATCCCCGATACACCTCATCCCTCCTGGCTAAGCCCTGGCCAACGTGACCAGTCCCTGTGGCCTCAGTCTTATACCCTATCGAGACTTCGGGGTTTTCGATACCATAATGCGCCTTTCCATGGGACTTGCAATCCTTCGAATCCCGATATTCCCCTGGTGCATTAGCCCTCCTGGCTAGACCATGGTCCATACGACCACTACCATATGACCTCGACCATATAGTTTCCCATCGGGGTTTCAGGGTTTGCGATGATAATGTGCACAAGTCCACGGAACTCGCGATATGCCGAATCCCGATTCCACCTGCCACCTGTCCTTTTCTCGCGTGACCTCCCCTGTGGCCCCACTTCCGTCATGATCGGGAAATCGCGTTTCACGATTCTGCAATACCCAAAATCTTGGCTCCCAAAATCTTCGATATCCCGATTCCCGATATGCTGATGAATGACCTCCTGTCGGGTTTTTCCCGGTGGCACTGATGGTTGCCACGCGTCCTCCCAAATGGACGATCCCGATTACATCAGGATTTCGGGACTTCCTATGTCCTATTTTCCTTGTCCTCGGGAACTCCAATTTCCCGATTCTCCGACTCCTTACGAATCTTCGACACCTGTCCTATCTGAGATCCACGGCTGTGGTCTCTTCTCACAGCTCTAGGTTTCAACAGGCCTCGAACCCTTAATCTCGAGACTCCCGATATGCTGACGACACTTGATCCTTTGCCACCTGTCCTTCGAACGGACGACTCTGATTATGTCAGGGTTTCAAGACTTTTCATGTCCCATTTCTCACGACCACAAGAACTCCGATTTCCCGATGGCCGCTATGCCGACTCGCTCTATATCTCCGACACCTGTCCCTCTGAATGGATGGTTCTGATCCTGTCGGGGTTTTGCGACTTGCGATGTCACGATTCTCTTGCCCTCGAGAACTCTGATTTCCCAATGGCTCTTATCTTCCTCGCAGCTTCTGTAGATCCGACGGCTATCAGGTATCCATTCCAGATATAACGGTTCAGACATGTTCTCCTCATGCGCTCCTCCTCCTGAGGCTAAACGTTGCACTGCTCCTACCGATCCAATGGCTGACGGGATTCCCGAGTGAGATCCAACGGCTGTCGGTCTCCTCGTTCTGTGCCCTTCCTCTAGAGCTCCCCTGGACGCTTAAAACCAACGGTCCAGATATTCTTTCTCTACCTGTTCCGATGGCTCTGGTTGCTCCCTCCTGAGTTGTTGTGCTTTCTTCCCAGACTTGGAATAATTTCACGTTCCCAAAGGCTTCGACCTTTGCTTTGTTTTCTCTTCTATGAGCTCTTCGATTTTGAGCCTCGGTACACGTATGAAACGCTGACTCCTCCTGATCTTTTTATCTTTGAATCCTCAAAGGATTCTTTTGACTCCTATGCCTCTGCGAAGTCCCCGTGTGCAAAGCGCTATCTGTCCTGAGCTTCTACGAGTACTCAGACCCCTTGGGGGATTTTGTGTCTTCCTTCTCCCCCAGATGGAGAAATTGATGCCTTCCTGGCTGTCTTGCTACTCAAGCAACTAAATTGCTGAGTCTTTCTGGGTGTTCAGCAACCCAGTAAAAGTCCCTCAGTGAACTCTTCTTTCAGCTGGAAGAACTCAAGAGAGTTCTCTTCTCTTCTGTGCCTATCTGCACCCTTCCTCGATGCCCTCCTGGCGGAGTGTCTTCTCTTCCACAGAACACTCCAACAGTTATGTCTCCTTATGTGCACCCTTTGCACCTGCTCAATGCCCACTTGGCAGAGCCTCTCAGAATCCTCAATGATTTTAGTCTTCTCTGAACTCACAGCAGAGTTCCTTCCTCCAGCACCTCGTGCTTACGCTCAATGCCCACCTGGCAGAGATCTACAGAACTTACAACCAAGTTCTGTCTGCAACTGTGTTTCAGCTACACAGCCTTGCCTCCAAGGTCTTCAGTAACCTTGAGGTCTTCTTCCTCTGAGTTGTTGACTTTAGTCCTATGCCTCAGCACGCCTTTTTCTGAACCCGCAATGTTCAGAAGTGCATCCTTTGTGCATGGCTCTCAGAACCCACAATGTTCTGTCACACCCTCCTGGTGTGAAGCCTCAAAAACCTTCAACCTGAAATCAAGCACACTCCTTGTAATGGCATGATAACAACACACAATCACAACATATACACAGAACACACACAAACATGCCTATAAGACAGAATAATGCAGGAAAAACTGCTATTTTTATATTAACAAATGGCAAATGCCTGTGATTACAATGTGTTCCTGAGCTCTCTCTGGCTCCTCTCTACTCTACCATTACTTCACTAACTCAAAATGAGATCTAAAATCTCTTTTACCTGAGGGGCTCATCGATCGCTTCCCTCCAGGTCTACCTACTCTAATAAATTACAATCAATGGCTGTCTAGTCCAGCGCCTGGATCTAGATCTCAGCCGATCTTTGCATTAAAGCCGATCCTATCTAACGCCTGCTCAAAGGCACGACTTCCATGGCTCACTAGCCTAAGCACATTTAATTTCATTCATTTCAAATTTGAATGAGGTTGCGCCTCTCTTCAACCTTTAGATGCGTGCGCGCTGACGTGGCTGACTGGCTGGTCGTTGTATGGAGAAATGCTCCTGCATCAAGGTACAACACATTCGACAATGGAAGGCGTAGATCCAATGATAATACTACCAGAGTTTCATGGGGTGGATCAGAAGATCAAGAGAAGCACCTATTCATGTGTAAACGAATATAGGAATCGAAAAGAGTCACTGATGAGGCAACAAAAGTAGTGTAGTTAGAAATAACGTTCAAAAATCATGCTTTGGATTGGTATATGAGTCTAGCAGTAAACAATCCACATGGTGTGTCGGGAACAGTAGCAGAGATCAAGTAGTCACTGATCACTAAGTTTTAGAGGCCAAAATTAGAGGATCAGTTTATGAATGAGATGATTGAGGTTAGACAAAAACCAAGAGAGTTTGTATGGGACATCAATCAGAAGTTCAAGACATTGAAAGGTAAATTGAAGTATCCCATTTCTTACATGAAGCACAAACAGTTGTTTATAAACTCTTTGTTACCACACTTCAAATATCCACTGAGACAACAAAAATTTCAAACCCAGGCAGAGGAACTTCAAGCAATTATGCAGTTAGAGGAGAATCAATATAAGCAGTCAGACCCGGCTATAGAGGAGTTGAAGGAAGAACTAAAGAACTTGACAATGCAAATAAACCAAAACAATAGTAGGGAGAAAAGAGAAGCAGGTGGTGTACTCTGTGCATATTAGAGGGACATCACAAGAATGAGTGTCCTACATTTGCGCAGTATCTGGGAGTAGGAATCCCAACTCCATTGCCTATAGGAGGGCCTTGGTGTGAAATATGCAAGACACATGGGCATGATCCTTATCACTTCCATATGATGTAGAAGTACAATACATAACCAAAGATTACTTTCTATAACTTTTGTAAGTCAGTGGGACATGAAGACAAAAATTGTAGAACTCTAGAGTTAATGAACGAAACAACCTCATATGCATACAGGATGCAAGTTGAGTTGATGGTAGGATATATTGCACCACATTTTGGCAGTGCGCAACAATTTCAAGTGGTGCCACATTTTCAGCAGCCCCCATAGTATAATCAGGCACCACAGTATCATCAATAGAACATGGATCCACAGGGGAACAAAGGAGGATTTAGAGGCAAAGAAAGAGGAGGAATGGGCAGAGGAAGAGGGCCTATTATCTTCCATAACTATCAATAGCAAGGACATTATGCCAGAGACTATCCTCAACCAACAACAACATCTATGTACTTTCTCCCAACAGATCACGTGACAGAAGAGTGCCCAAATTTAATGACAAAGATATAGGAGAAGAGAAATCTAAATAACTAGAATGTTCAGTGGATTGTTGTATAAATAAGGGATCCTGGGAGGAACATCAATATAGTGACTAGAGAATGAGTGAAGACAGGAGAAAATGCACAGGATCAGAAGAATGAATCTTAGTATTGGATTCAGAAGAACACTTAGCCACAACAACAGTTTGTTACAAAAAGGGAGAAGGAAACTTTCAAGGAAGCAAAGAAGGAGTTTCTGAAGAATAATGAAGCATCCACATCAAACACTGTGTCGAGGTATGATACTCCTATTTTTATATGCATTAGTATTTGGATCATACTTAAAAAGGAGAGCAAACAAATAAATTAAGTAACTTAAAGAATTTCCTGGAATCTTGCTTTAAATTACTCGATGATAAGAATGTCATGGATTTGTTTAAAAAATATGCTTGAGAAATATAACATGGAATAAGGGGTAGGAATAGAACCTAAGAAGATTAATCAAGTCCATAGAAAGAAAAGAACTAGTAGAGAATTCAGATTGAATGAAAATATAGGATATTTTAATATGGGAAATGTTATCCTAGACTTAGGATCAGTTGTCAACATTTTGCCAAAGAAGACTTGGGAAGCAATGGGAGAACCTACACTTGGGTATTCCAACATCCAATTGAAGTTAGAGAACTAGCATAGTGTGATTCTTATAGGAAGACTGAAAAATACAATAGTAGATTTAGATGGTGTGTGCACCACAACATATTTTGAAGTAATCGATATGGTGGATGAGTCTATACCATTTCCAACACTATTTGGAATTGATTGGGCCTTTGACAATAAGGCCATAATTAACTTAAATACTAGAAAGATGATATTTGAAGCTAGGAAATTTAAGGTAGTAGAACCTTTAGATCCCTCATATTGTGAAATATATGTAGAACCTTTGTCTGACAATGTTCTAGGGGATGATGTAAACCAGTTGTATAGAACTGTTGCACGAGAGGAAGACTATGTGAATCCAACTGTAGATGGAGTACTCGGTTGGAGTATTATCAATTCCGATATGTCATATTCGGATACTAGAGTAGAAAACTAGAAGAAAAGATTGCATGAATTCTCTACTAGGAGGTGTGCTAGAGTTACACACGCAGTAAGATGGGTTGGGATAGAAGTAAGACAATTTGCCTCATTTACTGAAGAGGAAAATTTAGAAAAATTCCTTAAAGAGTTTGAATCAAAGGTTTTGGATAGTCAGAGATTACTAGTGTTGGATATAGCACTAAGGGACACACCTTCACGATGGTAGGGTGCACAAAAGGAGGTAATTCAGGACTGGTATCAGTGTAAGAGACTAATGCGCATAAGATTTGGTAGGAGTCAGTAAGAAAGACCCTTACAGAAGTATGATGGAAGAGGGAAGCCAAGACATCATATAAATGATTGTGTCACTAACTAGAGATTGGTACCACCAGGGGAATGGACGCATTATTTTTTTCATACATTGGAAGGAATACCTAGAAATTGGTACAAGAAGAAGGAACTACATAGAGAAATTATGAGCTGGGGCGTAGTGGAGAAAAACTTTATTAATACCTTTTCATTTGAAATTGAGAATCCATCGGTGGACCTGGAATTAAAGAGGATGAAAAGCAAGATATTTGAAGAATATGGGGTAGATACAGTGACAATAGATAGAGACTATGGAAAATAAACACTTGAACAATTAGTTTACTGTTATTAGGTTGAAGAGGATGAAGAAGTAGAAGAAAACCCACGTGACATACAGATAGTCGAAGGAGAAGGAGAAAGAGGGTTAGAAGGACCTCAGTTACAATCAAAATAATCTATTGCAACAATGAGGATTAAGAAGGTCAATATTGAGACTGAAGAGAAACCCAAGATAACCATCATCGGATACTATTGGGATAGTGAGACAATGGAAAAGATAACTAAATTACTATGCGAATAAAGTGATTTGTTCCCAGTCACATTTTCAAAGATGAAAGGGGTAGCAGGAGAACTTGGAGAGATGAAGATACCCCTCAAACCATATGCAAGACCAGTGAGACAGAGACCATATAGATTAAACCCCATCTATAAGTATAAGTTTAAGGAAAAACTTGACAGAATGCTAGAATGAGGAATCATAGATCCTGTGGAAGAATCAGAGTGTATTAGTCCAATGGCGGTCCATGAAAAGAAGACTAGAGGGATTAGGATATGTGTGGATCTGAGAAAATTAAATGATGCATTCATGCATGGTCCTTTTCCTACTCCATTTACAAATGAAGTTTTAGAGAATGTGGGAGGACAAGAAGTCTACTCCTTCACAGATGGATTTTCAGGTTACCATCAGATCATAATTGTTGTGGAGGACAGGTACAAAAATGCATTTGCAACAAAGTAGGGGTCATACTAGTACACATTAATTATATTTGGTTTAAGGAATGCACCAACGATATTTTCCAGAGTAGTAGTAGTTGCATTCAAGGATTTTATACATAAGTTTTTAGAGCTGTATCTGAATGATTGGACAATATTCAGTTTATTGAAGGAGCATGTAGAAATTATGAGGTTAATGTTAGAAAGATGTAGGAAATGTCGTATTTCCTTGAACATTAAGAAACGTATATTCAGTACACCATTTGGCATCCTACTTGGACACATTGTATGCAAACAAGGCTTGATAGTATACCCTGCAAAGATTGTTGTTATTGTCAATTTACCACAACCAAAGTCAGTGCGCCAGTTGAGAGCAACATTGGGATACACAGGGTAAAATAGGAAATTTATAAAGGGCTATGCAAATATTATTGTTCCCATGGAGAAGTTACTAAAGAAAGACATCAAGTTTCAATGGAATGATGAATTTCAAGAGAGCTTGGACATATTGAAGGAGAATATGGTGACAACACCAATGTTGAGCTTTCCAGATTGGAAAAAATCATTTCATGTGCATGTGGACACTTCATCCATTGCACTCGGAGTAGTTTTGGCACAACTGCGTGAAGGAGACATTGATCACCCAATATCTTTTGCTAGTACAAATTTATCTGAGCCTGAGAAGAACTATAATACTACAGAAAGGGAAGGTATGGCTATGGTATATGCCTTACATAAGTTCAAAGATTATTTATTGGGTCAACATTTTAAGATGTTTACAAATCATTTCACTTTGAAGTACCTAGTTAACAAGCTAGTGTTGGGGGGAATGATCTGTAGATTGTTGTTATTATTTCAGGAATATGATTTTGAAATCCTAGTAAAACCAGGGAAGTTGAATGCAGGACCAAATCATTTATCAATAATTACTAATGGAGAGGAGCCAAAGAACTTGGAGAATTTTCCTTATGCTAACTTATTTTCTATTCATATTGCTAATGATTATTTTGCTGACATTATTGTATTTTTTAGCATAGGAATGGATCCCAAGGAATTTACTGTCGTTCAAAAAAAATAGTTGGTAGTGTGCACTACAGACTATCAGTTGATTGCAGGTCATTTATACAAGGTAGGTGGAGATGGAATTATGAGAAGATGTGTGATGGAGCATGAATGATCCATGGTGTTATCAGAAGCACACGAATGAATAGATGGAGGGAATTGTGTAGGAAATCCTATAGCACAGAAGGTTCTGCACACAAGATTATGGTGGCCTAAAGTACATAAGGACACAAAGGAATACTATCAGATCTGTAATGTTTGTCAGAGGGTGGGGAAACCATCCACAAGGGACGAAATGCCACTTATGCCCCAAGAAACTTTTTAGGTATTTGATAAATGGGTTGTGGATTTCATTGGAACCATTAATCCACCAATAAGGATATCGGGAGCTAGATACATCATCACTGCGACAAAATATCTAACTAGATGGGCAGAAGTAGCCCCAGTGAAGTATTGCAGTGCAAAAACTATAGTGTGGTTTCTCTTTGAAAATGTGATGACCAGATTTGGATGTCCTAGAATTTTGTTGAGTGAAGAGGGAAATCACTTTATTGACAATACAATCAGAACTATGACAGAAGAATTTGAGATATATCATCATAATACCACACCTTACCATCCCCAGGAAAATGGTACAGTAGAATATTTTAACAAGATTCTAGAGAATGCTCTAACAAAGATTTGCAATGTGAATAGGGATGATTCGGATTTGAAGGTATCATCAATATTATGGGCTTATAGGACTACATGCAAAAAAATTACAGGACAGACACCATTCAGACTGGTGTATGGGCTGGAAGCAGTGGTTCCATTGGATTATTTAATACCTAATCTATGCATTTTAGCAATCGCCAACATGATAGAAGAAGGTGTTGCGCAAGAAATATTGGATCAATTAATGGAGATGGAAGAAGAAGAAAATTTAGCAGGATTCCACCAGGAAGTATAGAAAGAAAAGGACAAATCTTTGCATGATAGACACATAAAGAAGAAAAGTTTTAAGGAAGGAGATATAGTTCTTCTCTATGACACTAGGTATTTACAACAACCTGGGAAGTTCAATATGCATTGGTTAGGGCCTTATCAGGTAGAGGCTATCACAAATGGAGGTGTTGTGCAGCTGAAAGATATGGCAGAGAAGAATCTCAAAGGACTAGTGAATGGTAGTGGATTGAAGCTTCATCAAGATAGTCCACCTATCAACTTGAGGTGAAAACAAAGAGAGAAGGTATGATTGTACATATTGTATATAGTAGATGTTAGAAGAGAAAGAAAAAAATCCATAAAATGAAGGAATGTAACAAAAAGACAAAAAGATAAGAGAATATTAGAGGTTTTGATATAATAGAATTGTTAGCATTGACAATGCACCATAGAAAAACTAGCGTTGAAGACACTGCGCACAGAAAAATAGTTGACAGGCACAAAAAGTGGATCATGCAAGAAAAAGTGAAAAAGTGAAAATTGTTAGTCTAGAACAATTGTCATTTCATCGTCCCATTGTAAAAGTTGGAAAAGGGTGGAAATGTGGTCATTTGTATTTTTTCACTAAGGAGAAGAATGAAGAACAAGAGTTGAGCATGAGAGAGTGCGAAGTGATAATAGCGAGTGGAGATTTGTGTTCAACAGGTTGAATTTCAACAGGATGTCTCCACCAAGAGTTCGAGCATCGAGCAGAGTCAGGTGAAACACAAGAAATAGTGTTTGAGTGACACAAACAAGGACTCAAGAGATTCCCACAGTCATGGATGTGGATGAGATTCACACACTAGAGTATGAGCCACATAGTATGCAAGTCTAGGAAGAAGGAAACCTAGCACAGGAGGTTGGGCAACCTGAGGAGGACAAAATTTGATGCATCTATTGGAAATGGGCCACACCAGGGTGAACATGCCATGGATTCAGTGCAGCATGGCCTAGAGCTAGCAGAAGAACATGAAACAAAGCACTAGGGCATACTAGAGGTGAGGGTGTCATCACCGCAAGGGAGGAAGAAGGCGTGAGCTAAGAGAAGTACACAAGGAATATCACGCGCACAGGAAGAATGGGAAATAGTGATGCCAAAGATCCTCGAGGGAGTGAAGGTCGAGGATGAGATGGTGGGAGGAGTACATTCCATCAAATACTTTGACCATGACGTAGCTGTCATAATCAAATTCCCATATTTGGTGCCACAAAACTATTTGGAGAGCAGGGGAGAGGGCCCATGAGGCACACCACTTTTGGAACCTGTTAGCACTCTGTAAATCTGTTTGGTTGATAAATAGACGACGAAGGTAACTTTTTCAACCAACTTTGAGACCTGAAACTAGCCTTTCAGATATGGAGAGGGATCTCTCGGGAGGCACAATCTTTGTATGGGATATGGATTTTGAAGTAGTGGCTAGATTTAAAACATTTGATACAATGGGTTCTGGATATATTGGCGTAAGAAAATAAGGCTTTGGGATATGGAGTTGATTCGATAAAACAACAGAAAAAAATGAATCGGTGACTAAACTTTGAGAGGATAAAGGCTAAGAGAGCAACAGTCTTCAGTGAAAAATAGTAATGTGTGGCGAGGAGAAAATACATGAGGTAAGTCGGAGCATCGTTGTGGGTGAATTTGGAGTTAACTTTTAGAAGAAAAACGTTTTGTCTAAATGGCGCAAACAAGGGGCACTGTGCAGCAAATCCACAGGTTCAAAAATTCATTCTGAAATAGACAGAAAAAGATATGAATATAGATAACAGGAAGCACGTACTCAAACAAAGGGAAAACAATACATCCAACTACTACAATTAGAATCTTTTCATCAAATTTATTGGACTTTTGCATTAAGTTTCGGTCGAACTCAAATTACATACAATAGCTATTGTTTATACCAATTTTTCCAACCAACCCCATTTACATGAAAATGATCCCCATATATAGAAAACTAATGTCACACTTGGCTGCTAGGGTCGAACTTCTCTCTCCTAGAATCATGGATATGTTTTCTTTGAAAGAGAACAATAACTTCAACAGATTCACTAAAAATAGAAAACCCGACTTTTCCAAATCATAATCGTAACCGAAATATTATTTAAAATCATTGATCATGATCAAAATTCGACCATATGGTTGTGATGATCCATCATGTGCACTTCTAGACACTCTTTCACCCTTGCACAACAAGTCTGCTACACAACAATAACCTACAGCAAAAAACGTAGCGGATTGTGTAGCAAACTGGAAAAATAGGCGTTAAATATGACATCATATCTCACTAATAAAAAACCTATTTCCGAATATGAGAGATTTTTTTGTATTTAAGACTGTTATAAATAAAAACCTCTCTCGGATTATTTAAATTCATCTCCAGCTGGTTGGAATACATGTCGCAAGAACATGTCTCAGACAGGAAATCATGAAAACTGGAAAATAGGGCTCAAATATCCCTTTTAATATCCCAAAATATGAAACGTTTTTAAACTCTAAGAGAGGTTTTTTATTTTTTGGTTTGTACTCAACAAAAAACTCTTGGGGATGTTCAAAATTCCTCTCCAGTTGATCAGAAAGTGATCTTGAAGTTGACCACTAAACCAATAATTTGCGCAGCGCGACCTATAGCCTGTGCACTAGAAAATCCACTACCCGACAACATCCTATGCGCGACATCCCACTGCGCGAACAAATCCACTACGCGACAAAATCCTTTGCTCGATGAAATCCACTACGCGACAATATCCTATGCACGACAGAATCCTTTGTGCGGTGAAGTGCTCTGCGCAGCGCGTAGAAAATTTTGTAGCACACAATTGCAAATAGAAATGGAAATAATAAATTATAAACTTCCTTTTGAAACTGGCCCTTGGAGATGTTAGACGATGCCAGGCATAAAATCAATATGGGTGATAACAAGCATGACTTTGCAAATTTTTGACAAACTTCTAACCTTAGCTATGAAAATCATGGTGCTAACAGAACCTACCAAGTGGATATTGGGTCTCTACAACACAGTAATAATGAACTTACTAGATATACCACACTTCAGGCATGGTAAACACATCAATGGATGTGTGAAGAAACTCCTAGGAAGAGTGCATGGAGGATTTCTATGGATGGATAGGCCAGTGCCTATCAACGTTGATTTGATCACATCAATCACAGGGATACCCACAGATCGGGAGAAGTCAGAGCAGTATTTAGAGGAAAAAACAAAATCAAAATCCATCTCTAAAGAAATAAAGGTAAAGTATGGTGCAGAGAGAGGTAGCAAGGGAATCAAGATCAATGACATCAACGATACCACAATGAAATTTGTGACAAGGCTCTTAGGTTTCAAATTAATGCGCAAGTGAAGAAAGGAGGAAGTACCAAAAAGAGTGGTAGAGGCTGCAACGCAGTGTGTGAAGGGGAGCTCTATGAGATGGTCCTCTTATAGACTTAACTCATTCTTGGAGGATTGCCAGGACACGCAGGATTGGGGCTCTGATTTCCACTACTCATGGTTACTCATCCTCATTGCATTGGTAGGATGGAAAGAACCAACATACAGTATGTTCCTATCGAGGACAGGAAAGTGTGGGGCAGCCCGCTACACATTGCTTCAAAGCACAACAAACCGAAAGGCAAATAAAATAAACAATGATGTATTATATCTGTACTTAAAGGAGATCTAACACAAGTTGGAAGACACATGGAGGATTTCCCCAGAAATTGCCCAAGAGTTTGGACAGATAGAAAAATTCCAAGAATTGTGCTATAGTATGTGGCTATAGGAAAAGAGATATCCATCCAAGGAGTGGTTATAGTTCATTTACTACGTGATGACACAGGACATCCAAATGGAGGTCAAGGAGTGGCCTGAGGAGTGGAAAGTACCAATGATCCCAACAATAGTGCTAGCAGTACAGACTCATATACAGGGTAGAACAGTCCCCGCGAAGTAGACTAGAAATAATGGTGCTAGTAAGAAGAAGAAGATGACACAAGGTCCAGTGGGGACAAGCAACCCCATTCAAAAGAAAAGAAGGACACAAAATAAATCATAGAATGGTTCTACAAGGAACCTACCGTGCACAACGCAAGCACCAAGGGAAACAATAGAGCAGGTGCGCGCATATGAAATAAGAACAGAGACACAGGAGAAACATATGGAGGAAGAAATTGGGAAGGATAAATACATGGATACATAGATGCTAGAGGCATATGAGCCATCAGAAGCCCAAAATAAGAGAACATGGGAGCAAGAAAGTGGCTCCAAAAAGAAGACGAAGGCCCACAAAAAAACAATGGAAACATCACTAACAGTGGACAATGTGGAGTTGATAGCCACTATAGTAGAAGATCAACTATCAGAAGTATGGGAGAATGTCAAGAATCACATGGCTTTGATTCTGGAGTAGATACAGGAAGTGAAAAATGCATTGGAGCAGTTGAATATCAGGGCAGAGAAATAACAGAAAGAGAAACGAGCATAGAATAAGGAAGCAGTTCTTGTTGGAGAAATAGTGAAAATTACAGTGCAAGGGAGCATGAATTTCATCATAACACTAGAAATGTTGTTTATTGATGAGGAGACAACACAGAAGCCCCTGAAATACATTGATACATTGGACTTGGAATTTCCCAAGATTCCAACAAAGGCACTGTATAAATTACATATTAGCATCACTCAAGAGATTCAGTTCAGGGCAAGTTTTGATGCGACAAAATTACAATTGGCGCAGGAAGAAAACACCTCACAGAAGGAGGCAGTTATCCAAGAGGAGCAGGTGAAGAATATAGCACAACAAAAATTGGACGAGATGGAGAAGAAGATATATATAGTATTTCAAGCCATATCAAACAACACATAATCAGAGGGAGCATCTTTGGAAGAGAAGATAAGGAAAATAACGTAGGATATGAAGGAGTATAAGGAACAGATCAGGGAGTTGGAGGAGCACACAGTCCCTGCTACACCTCTAGAAATCAAAATGCAAAGAGAGTAGGACGCAACAACATCTACAGAGAACATCATGTAGAGTATACATAGAATGACAGAACTATGGGAAAGGAGCACCCAACTATTGAAACAATTATTAGAGGATGGGAGCCTACAAGAGCTGCAAGGGAAGGAATACCAATTGCATGCAAAAATGAAATATGTAAAGCAATGACAGAAGACAACGTCACTTTCAGAGAAGATCAAGACTGCCACAGAAATGAAGAGCCTACAGGTAGAGGAAAAAGCAGTATAGGTGCAGAATATGGCAAGATAGGCTCAGTTAGAGGCCTTGCAGGAGAAGGCAGAGCAGTTGGTCGTGGATATTGACACAACGTAATTGAGCATAGAATAGATAGGATTGGATGGGGGAGAGATATTAAGACCTCCAGTCAATGCGTAGGTGGTAGAAGCCATGAAGGAGAAGAGAATCCAAGCTCAAGATAAATGCCAATGGATAGAAAAGATGTATGAATCACTCACACATGAAGTGAAATATGTTGGAGTCCGTGAGTGACTCGGGATGAGTCATGATGTCAGTGTTGGGGGCATGTTGGTGTAGGCCAATTTTCAAAAAAATCGAAGAAGTTTTGAAGGAATTAATGCAGCGCCGGAAATAGAGGAAAAGAAGCACTGAAAATAATGGGAAACCCGTGCCGAGAAAAGAAGTTACAAAGTGGAAAAATTTTTGTGGAGCAGTTGGAAAGTGGACAAGCATCGACTTGGAGAAATAGTTGGATCGAGGACTAGCTGATATTAAGTCAAGGAGAAAGTGGTCAAACCTAATCCACTTAAGGTTAGGGTTTTTGTAAGGGATTTTTCCCAGTTTTGTATAAGTAGAATGAATTAGGACAATGGGAGGGTTGTCTGTCTTATTGTCCTTTTGGTTGACATATGTATTTTTGAGATTGTAATAGGGTTTTTGGTTTAGTAGAAGGTCTTCTTGAAATACTTTTGTGATCTGTGGAGATCGAAGGTAATGACGGAAGAGTTGTACAGTGCGCAACACTCGATTTGCAAAAAATATGAATAAAGATCCCAAGTGACAAATCTTTGTGGACGTATCCCCGAGGGGGGGGGTGAACCATGGTATATCTATGTTTATGTGACTATATGAATTGTTTATGATTGTATTTTCTTTAATGAGTTTTATGATGAATATGTTATATGATAAAGGAATAGACACTGCGCAGTAAGAATAAACTAATGGAATCTGTAGAATAGCACTAAAACATGAATGTTATAGCTAGTGTTTAGATCAGAATAATGTGTTATAGTAGACAAATGATTTTCATTGAACACATGTGGTTATGATGTTTGATTAATTCCTATTATAATAGTGGTGACAGTGGTCTAGAGTGAGATCTAATGAGGTTTTGAAGGTTAACAATGAGTAGGTTAAATTCCTCTAAGAGAAACACATCCCATCCCCGGGCTGCAGACATCTGATTTCTACTGCCACCCATAGAATCTATCTCAAGTGATACTACACGGTGCACTATGTGTGTTGTGTTTCCTTCTGGTATCCAAAAGGGACGATGGTAGAAGGGTTTGTTGGTATGATTATAGTTAGAACCTGGGTCAACCCATAGTAAACCCAACAATCCACATGGTATGTTCGTGAAATATCCCATCTTGCTTCCTCATTCCTTTATACACATATGACAACAAAATCTTTCTATAATGGGTTTCCCTAGATTATCACCTCTTTTTCTTTAGGCACCCATTTTGATTTTTTTTCATTAGAATAAGAGAATTATATATTTAGATTGGATTTTTCATCATATTCTCCTTTATTATATCTTTATGGCCTTGCCCATAAAGTATCCTACACGTGGTATTTTACTACCACACATTGGTTTTTACTACTCACTTTCATCCACTACTTGGTAGCTTATGTGTTTTCCTCTCTAACTACATTCAAAACAAATCATTATTCCATAGGGAGAATGAACTTGGGTGTTTATTTATTGTTTTGTTTCTACCACATATTTTCCTTGATTTTTTTCAGATTGTCTCTAACGTGGTTAAGACTCAAGTTACTTGCAACATGGAAAATTTCCTCCACACTTTAATCTTTTATTATTTAAGTAGTGAAAAGATCAACCAAAACAAACATTGGGGGGATGAAAGGAACTATTATGAGTCTGTGTGTTTTCCCAAGTTTTTAAGTCCCAATGAGTCTTATTTGGATATTTGTTGGTGTCATACTTGACTAGAGAATCTACATGGAGACAACTATGTATTGTTAGGGACCTAACCTCCCTAAACCCTCATGTAGGTAGAATAATATGTTTTATATGTAATAAATTCTAACATTAGTAAATAAGTTCTATTTAATAATGTGAACATGCCTACTGTAAGAAGACTTAATAGAAGTTTATGCTTCTAGAAATATCTTCCTCTAGAATGTTCTCTAGAAGATAGAAATAGTATAAACAAGAGTATAAAGGATGGGAAAGTTTTTTATTGAGAATTATTTTGTAATTGAGCTCTACTATGTTGAAGGTTTCCCCTTCTAAGAGGCAAGTGAACTTGGAATTATTTAAATAAAGGTATCATTTATAGTGTTATTTTTCTCTATATGTTTCTCTTTCTATTGATATTTGTTAGACAAATTTGGTTTCTACTCTACATAATGCATTAGGTACCTTACAAGTGGTATCAGAGAACTTTCCTCTAAAAAATTTTAGACAAAACAATTCCAGGCTAGAGAGGTGTACTATCGACATCTTTAAATCATAGTGATATGGCGTTCAACGAGTAAATCTGCAGCTAGGGAGGAGTACATGCAAGAAACATAGTTAGTTCCAAAGGTTACTTGAAACACATTGTTTCACCTTGTTGGAAACCTATGTAAACCTTGTTGGTACCCCTTCAGGTAGTACCACATTAGACATAACCAATACATGACTATTCACTCCCACATACCCTAAGGTATATAAAGAGTCCCATAGGTATCCTAAAACCAGCTATAGATCAACTTATCAACCACCTAAATACTGTATTGGCACCAAGAAAAACACTCAAGAAGACTACTCTCCCATACCTAGGTAATCAGGCAGTATGGATAAGGGTACATCCAAGCCTCCTTAGTTAGTGACCTAAGATATTGGGTTGAGTACTACTATTGGAACACATTGGTATATTAGAGAGCTATAGTATAGGTAAAACCATTGTCCTTAGGAACCCTTGAAACCCTAACCCTTGCTACCATAATAGAAAAAACACACATAAAGGATAAATTATGTCACACAATGTTGCCTCCTACATACAGTTTGTCAAATTACTATAAAATGTTTACTACCAAACATTTGGGAATTATGTCACTAAAGTATTCTTTAGGCTGGAGTATAACTCTGGATGAATTAAAAAAAAAGTATAGTGGTCTCATCGGCACTCTTATTTGGTACCTATCCCATTGAATTTCTCTCCTTGTATTAATCATCATGGTACCCATCACATATAATCCTTTTTTACCTATTGACCTACTCACCCTCCTCGGAACCCTTATCTGGGACTTATTCCATTGGCTTCCTCTCCTCACACTCATCACAATGGTACCCCTCACCCATAACCCTTTTCTATGTGGACCTACCTACCCACTTCTTTGTTTCTTAATTTCCAAATGTCCCTCACCCACAACTAAGAAATCCTTACCTTACAAGCCGGCAACAACTAGAATAAGACTATAATCCAAAACATGAATTATGAAATTTCTTCAACCAATGCAAAATTTGAGTCCCTCATTTCCCCATTTGAATCCCTCAATGGAAAATTTTACTCCCTCGCAGATACAATCAACAAATGGATGAGCCAGCCGCAGGGTCGTACCTCCTCTCACAAACCTTCACATATAGAAGGAGTTGACTCCTCTAATACCATGGCATTTCATTCCAAACCCCTTCATCATGGCCTTCGTCTTCCCAAAGATGATGTGAATAAATTTGATGGATCAAACCCCATAGGTTGGGTTACTCAAATGGAACATTATTTCTCCTTACATGGAATTATTGATGATTTGGAAAAACTTCATATAAATTTCCTCTATTTGGATCATAAATGTTAGCAATGGTGGAAATTGTGTAAAAATTCCAACCATGAGTATATTTCTTGAAACTCGTTTGTTTTCGACCTTTATGAACGCTTTGACATGGACAACCATCATTTGGGTTGTTTGACCAAGATGAAATTGTCTAGTACATTGGAATACTATATCACCACTTTTGAGCACTTGGACTTCAGAATAAATAACAACTATGGAAACTTCTTCTATGAATTCTTCATTAGTGGCCCTTAAATATGACATCTGAGCCCGTGTCCTAATGGATCACCCCCAAAAATTGGCTTGCAGCCACTCACAGTTACAAGAAAGAACAACAAGTAGGATCTTCCCAAAACAAAAAAACCCTCATTCCTTCCTTTCCCATGGCCCACTAATATCGATCCTCGTTCCTCTCCTATTAAGGTTCACAAATTAACCAAAGAATAAATAGTTGAATTCCAACTTAAGGGAATTTTCTATAATTATGATGACAAGTATTTTTTTGGGCACAAGTGTAAGGAGAAAAAACTTTTATGGCCATTTATGAGGACATTGTTGAGGAGGATGTCGATGATTCCCATTTTAAATTTATACCCCAAGTATATGATCATACTCAACCATCTAATTCTTGTGAAGTTGAACTACATATCTCCCTCAATGTCCTCACTGGTATCGCTTATGCTCAAACACTTAAATTAATTGGCTGTATCAAGAATAGGAAATTCATCATCCTCATCGACAGTGGAAGCACGGATAATTTTCTTCATCATCACATTTCCCAATAGACTACATGTTATATCTATGTAGTCAACAATTTTCAAATCATGATTACAAATGGTGGTCCATGAAATGTGGAGGGAATTGTCAAAACATGTGTCTGCAAATTGGTCATTACCACCTGGAATCTCATATCTTTTCTATCAACATGGGAAGTTGTGACATTGTCCTTGTTATAGGAAAATCTCCCTGCAGACAAGTAGATCGCCTCTAAGAGCTTGACCCTAACTCTAGACAGAAAATGCTTAACATGGACACTGACTTCCTTTCAAATCTATCTAAACTAACACA
>JZKD02S1762690.1:479589-498269 GCA_000966675.3 Picea glauca | reverse complement strand
GCTCACAGCCCTAATCCAAAGTACTAAGCCTAGTCTACTGTTGGTGGAGGATCCTAGAAAAGAAAAAGTTCTAGATAACTTTTAATTAGCGTTGATTTTATGGTTGTTCTTTACGTAAAGGGGTGCACGGAAGTGAAACAAATGGAATTATGACTCAGACCCAAAGAATGCATCAAATATGATAAGCAGTCATTTCCTTTCGATGAACATCTATCTAATGGAGAGAGAAAGTTCCTTTCACTAATCAAGCACAAATAAGGAATGCCCTCAAATGATTCTTTTTCTCAATCAAATCCTAATGTAATGCAAAAAATTTTAAATGCCTTCTAATATGCACAATCAATCATGGAGATGCCTTTTGTTGTTTGCATATGAATGATGATCAATTCAACACAATGCTCGTCTTGCTAATTATCTTTTTTGTATGAATGAAAACCAAACTAGCACAAGCAAAAATCGTACAAACAATACACCCTTTCGTTGCAATCAAAACAAAAAGCGAAAGAAAAGAAACAATCAAAGAGAGAAACAAACTTCACACCCAAAAGAAAAAAGTTGAAGAACAATGATCTTGACTGAAATCGAGATAAAGAGGTCTGTAGGCCTTTGGTGACCTTCACCAAGGTTTTTGTTCAGCTGATGAGGAGAGAAAAACAATGCATGGGTTTCAAACTTCACTCAACAGAAAAAACTCAATAAAAATAGTGAAGAAGGCTACAAGATCCAACTAGTAAGATGTTTATTCTTCAAGCATAAGTCAGATATCAAGGCTGAAAGGGAAGACACATTGACTCACAAGGTTACTTAGTAGAGGAGACACAGAGGCAAAACCCAGAAAAAGAAATTCTGAAAGGTTTTTTGGGCCAAAGAGGGCCGACGCTCTGTTGCCAAAGGAAAGGATCATTATAGTGCCCTGTGCAAGGCTATGGGGGAGTGTTGGCACTCTGTTAACACTAGGATAGGGGCGCCAGGGTCTAAAAACCCCAAAAATGTCAAAAAAATAAAAAATTTGCAATTCAATTTCGACAATTATGCTGAGTGTGATGAGGTAAGGAGCCAATCAGCTCATGAAACCAATCAAAAGAGGAATGAACCAGGTCTGAAACAATCAAGGGATAGAACTAGGCCAATGAGGAGAAAATCCAAACAAGAAGTTTCGATTCGAGGCTATCTCCCCAGTGTGGTTGCCAGTTTCTGTTGTAGGAAAATCTCCCTATGGATAGGTTGATCGCCTCTAAGAGCTTGACCCTAACTCTAGACAAAAAATGCTTAACATGGACACTGACTTCCTTTCAAATCTATCTAAACTAACACATGAGAAGGAAGGATGACAAAAGTACCTCTTTATCGACGTTTGTCCCTGCACGCTCCGAGTTGCGCTCCAATCCTTTGCTCCTTGCTGGATCCTATGGAAAAAACAAGATACGACCACTTCCTACTCTATTGATATTATCTTGAAAACAGATCTATCAATTAATGATAAGTTCATGTGACATTAGACACAAACTAGAAAGAAACAGGCCAAGCGTGTCACATTGATGAGAATAACGACAGCAGTACTTACAATCGTAGATGCGAATGCGACAGCTTCATCAAGTCCTCTTCATCTAACCCTTGCCTGAAAGATCAACAACCTGGATAACAGTAGCTTCACTTATCACTCTCCTTTGGCTGACTGTGAGTTTCCTCCAAGATCATAAGTTTCATACCAGTAGTTCTTCCCCCTTTCCACCATCATAGAGCTTGTTTATATAGGTCAAGAAGAGCTTAACCTCTTGAGTTATATTTAGAACAAGTTGGGAACCTTCTCCTTAGATTCAGGGATCTCTTGATGAAACCAAGAATTCGAATACAACTGCCTCTGAATCTCGAAATATCCTCCCCTTATTCTCCTCAACGGGCAAACTACTGCCTTAGATTAGGTAGCGATCCCTTATAAGGGGCATCAGAGCATTGTAGCGCTCCCTGGTAAGATTTAGTGGAGAGCCAGCGCTTTCAAGATGAGAAACGCTCCTTAAGAGGGGGAAGGGGAGCGTTATAATGCTCCCTAAAGCCTTGTAGGGGAGTGCCAACGCTTCTAGGTCTGAAATAGGGGAGCGTTCCTCCTCAAAACCTTTGTTTCAGAGCTCTCTTCAGGTGTCAAGAGTTATTTGACTTCAGTAAACCAGTTCTCCTTCTTCAAATCAAGTATATGAGATGTTATAAGTGTTTCCTTAGTGTCTTCGACATGGCAGTATGTTCGAATATCATTTGCGACACTTACGACCAACTTGCGACACTTGCGAAAGTTGTAAGGAAGATGCGAAACTTACGACAATTGAGAGGAACATGCGACACTTATCCAGCTGAGTAATTTTGACGTGTAACAGTCCTTGGTGTTGAATGGTTGCACACACTTGACCCCATCTCTATGGATTTCAAGGAATTAACCATGCACTTCCAACATGATGGAAAACAATATCAGTTCCAAGGCATCACAATAGGTTCCCTTGAGATAATCAGTTCCCACTAAATGGAGAAACTACTCAGAAAATATCACTCTATAATTGTTTCACAACTCCATGCCATTCAATCAATTAAGTTTACCTCCCCTACTATTCATTATGACATATAGTCTCTTTTCTCCAAACACAAATCTATCTTTGAAAACCCATAACGACTTCCCCCTTCCCATGGAACCCATTATCATTCCATCATGTTTGTCCTTAGTAGTCTTCCTCCCAATGTTCACCTTTGTTGTAACCGATTTTCCCAAAAGAACGAAATTGAGAAAATTGTTCAAGACTTGCTAGTGGAAAGTGTTATCCATCCTAGTACTAGCCCTTATTATTCTCTTGTTGTCATGGTACTCAATAAAGAAGGAACCTAGCATATGTGCCCTACTTTTTTATCCCTCAACAAAATTACCATCAAAGATAAATTCTCCATTCCTATATTCATTAATGACATTTTGGATGGCTCAGTCCTTTACCAAACTTGATCTTCGATTTGGATACCACCAGATATGTATGAAAGATGTCGATATTCCTAAAACTGCCTTTTGAACCCATGAGGGCCATTATGAGTTCTTGGTCATGCCCTTCGGCCTATATAATGCACCATCCACCTTTCAAATTCACATGAATCATATCTTATACCCCATCCTCCATCATTTTTTCTTAGTTTGTTTTTATGATATCCTCATCTATGGAAAAAATTAGCAAGCCCATCTAACCCATGTGGAAAAACTCTCACACTTACTATATCAACACAAACTCTTCCTCAAACAATCTGAATTTACTTTTGGAGCTCCTGAAGTTTAATACTTAGGCCATATTGTTGTAAAGGGTGGTGTTTTTTTGGATCCTAAAAAAACAGTAGCTATAAAGGATTGGCCCCATCCTAAAACTCATAAAATTTTTTGATTCTTCCTAGGTTTAACGAGCTATTATCGTAAATTTTTTCAGAAATATCAAAAAATTGAAGATCCTCTCACTAATCTACTTATAAAGAATGCCTTTAGTTTGACTTTAGCAGTGGATCAATCCTTCCAAGCCTTAAAAGAAGCTATGTGCATGACTCCTATTCTAGCACTACCTAACTTCACCAAGACTTTTGTCCTAGAATGAGATGTTTCAAGGAAAACAATTGGGGCTCATGCGAGATGGAAAACCTTTGTCTTTCACTAGTAAATAAATCTCATAGCAACATTTGGGAAAATCCACCTATGAAATAGAAATGTTGGCCATTATAAATGCAGTGAATGTATGGCTTCCTTATTTGTTGTGACAACACTTCAAAATTAAAACTTATCATAGTAGTGTGCCTCCAACATGTTTTGGAACAAATAATTTCATCCCTCGAGAAAAAAAAAAAGGTTACCAAGATGCTCGATTATGATTATGAGAAAATTTATAAGAAGGGAAAACAAAATGTGGTTTTTGATGTTATTTCAAGGAAATATGAATAACAAAGGTCCCTACTTTCCCACTCTTTCATTGAAGTAGATTGGTTACAATAAGTTCACCAGGATTGTCTCCAAGATACCAAAATTTATCACTTGATCGAACAATTGCAGCAAGATCCTTAGGCCTCTCCAGGATATTCTTGGCACAATGAGGAGCTTTTCCATAAAGGTTTCTTGTATTTAATCAAACAATATTACCTTAAATCCATTGTTCTCTCTGAACTTCATGCTTCATAATCAATTGGGCATTTAGGATTTCATAAAACCTATCAATGGGTCAAACTTTCTTTATTTTGGGAAGGTATGAAATAAGACATCTGCACCTTTGTGGAAGGATGTGTTACTTGTCAACACAATAAGGAAGAAACAATAAAAAAAATTATGAACTTCATATAAGTTTATATGGCGACTCCATTAAGTGAAGATGCCCTCTCCATTTTCGATGAGCCTTGAGCTCATCTGGAGACTCCATTGCAATAAGGTACGAAGACTTTGTTTGTGGTTGAGTTTATTTACACATAATGAAGGATGGATTTTTTGGTATGGCATGGACTATATCCTGCCCTCGATCTCGTGGATGTTCCAGGATTCCAAAACAAGTTCCCCCCAGAGTATCTCAAAAATATCCTGAAGTACAATGGTGATCCTTCTTATGTTGTCTCACATGTCCTATCACTTGTGAGATATACACCCATACTCAAAAGAAGACATTAATACTTTTTGGTGGTATCATTTTTACACTCATTGGGACTAAAGTGGCAGAGATGGATAAGAAACTCTTTCATACCAAAGAGTATCACTTCTCTCTAGACATTTTTTGAAGAATTTTTTAAGCATTGTGGTCCAATATTTCATAGATTTGAAGATACTTATCATGAACTTCTGATAGCTTTACAAGAGGATGGACTTTTAGGTCTCTTTGAAACTAATACAAATATTGGTGATAATGAGGCTTCCCTGGAAGAAAAATTCAACAACAACCTCAAAGAATGTTTGGCAGAAGAAGTATTTGAAGAACATGTCTAGGAAGAAGAGGAAAACTCCAAGGAAGTGTAGGATCTTGAAAATACATCACCTGCCAAAGAGAAATACCATGATGACGAGATGAACATGATTTTCCTTTTTGGTCCATTCAGGAATAGTCAGATGAAGCACTCCTCCTTGAGGATTAAGCCCCTTCTGATGAAGAGGCACTAGAGGGGCATGTCAATGAAGAAAAATAATAATTCTGATGAAGTGCAACATATTCAGAATCCAGATGAGACATTGATATCCATTCTCCCGTTTTATGAAGATGAAGTTTTTCATACTCGCTTTCTTCCTGCACATAAAGATGAAGAAGTGATTAGTCCAAATGATGCAGATTATTTTGTGGAGGACCTCTCCGACATGGTTGATCAACATATTGATGATTTCATATAGGTTGGGATACATATATGGGATGTGGGTTTCTTCATTTTTTATAAATATCCCATTTATGACATTGAGGGTAGTTCTCATGCAAAAGGGGTTGAGTTGTCGTATTTAGAGAACTAGTTTTCACATGCATATGATTTATATTCTTGGCAGCCCAATGATGATATGGTCATAGATTTATTTCATTTGTTTGAGGATGAATTGTTGCAATATACTCAAGATGAATTTCAATATCCCTTGGGAGTTTTTATGTGTTTCCTTACCGAGAAATAATGTTTTAATCCTGATGCCTTTTGCAAGGATATGCAAATAAAATTCAACATTTTTTCAGTAGCAAGAGGATTTCTTTCTCTGGACATGAGGTTGTCCCTTACCTTTTATCTTCTTCTCGGGGAAGCCATGTAGTTTTATTCCAATCTCTCATATCCTCTCATTCCTCAACAAGAAATGGCATTTCGAACAAGGATGAAGATGAACTGTCATCTATATGCGGTAGTCTTATTCATAGATGGATCGATCAGTCTTGTGGCTATTGTTTCCAATAGGGTTTCCTCCCTCCCACCCATCTACATGAGCTTCATTTCATTTCATGATTATATGTTTATTTATGCTCATGATTATTATGTACTTCACATATCTTTGTTGTATCACATAATTAATCACAAGGGGACATGCCTTGATGACATGATCAATTGATTTCAATAGTTGTACGATTTCACTTAACATCCATAGGACCTGATTTCCACAAGTCCATGGGGCCCAGGTAATCAGGTAGGTCATTTTCTTTCCCATGCATTTGTATTTGTGTGATCATGAAATCTTAATTGAATTTTCTTAGTTTGCATGTCATATCTCATTTAAATATTGTTTTATGTGCATCTATGCATGATTGTATTAATCATTTACTTAGATCATTTTACATGTTAGTTTATAAATTTTTGAAAAAATGAAAAAAAACAATTCTAAGATTAGTTGTTTTGGATTTTTCATTCATATGGACAAAGGGGTGATAAATCCACACTCGATATCCAACATTTTGTTTTTTTTCAGTGTGTGTAGGAACATGTCTTTCTAGGAGATATTGTGGTTCTCGTGCATGCTATGGTGAGTACATGTCCCAAAGTAGGAGCCAAATGTTACCCCCCATTTCTAGGGGTAACTAAGGAGATGATGTCTCGAGGCCCTTGGGTTGTAGACATGGATTATTGAGAGATGGATTGACTAAGAGTCTCCACTCACACAGACAGATCCATACTTCACCACCATACTTATTTGTTCATCATGATGGCATTCACTACACCAACTTGCTTCCTAAAGACAATGGATCTTTCTCCATCAAGTAACAATTCAAGTATCATGGTAAGTGTCACCTTAATACTTGAAGCATTTGAATATGTTACATTAAAGCTTATTTTGATTATGGAGTGTCTGCTTGGAAATTATTATTTTTTCCTTCTTCACCTTGGTGAGTGTCATGGTTTCATTGTAAGTGGCCTCTCTCACGGAAAGGGTTACTACTGGGAGGTCTCCTTGAAGGGTCATCATACCATTCCCAATCATACTTGCCACATTCCATTACTTCTTCCCCTATGTTTCCCCATCTTTTAGGTTCTTAGGATTATTGAACCAAGAAGGGAATGTACCTCATTTCATGGGGAGAAGGGGCCACTAGGCTTGGATGTACCTTTGGCAAAAACATCATGAAATAAAATATTTCTCTGGGATCCCGAGACCAATGAAATGCCTCTCAAAAAAAATGAAGGACCCATAAAATAAATAACTAATTGATCAATGATACTTTCCAAGGTAGAGTGTATGTGGGATATGCATTTCTTTTTAGTGCCCCTTATTGTCTTCAACTTGGAAAATCATGCAAACCAAGGTAGAGCATATGTGATCTATGAATTTCCTTTTAGTGCCCCTTACTAAATTCAACTTGTAAGCACATGAAAAATGAATGGCTAACAAAGGGCTTGAAAAAATATTCTTTAAAAACAAAAAGAGGAAAAGGATGTGGCTAGACCTCAACAAAGGCACCCATAAATGAGACCCTTGTATGTCATGAAACCCCATGCCTAGAAATCTAACCCCATCCACCTCACATTCACTACATAAAATAGAAAGGATTCTCCTTGGGAACATCCCCTACTTAAGGAATTGATTCACCCAATAGGGCATTATGACACCCCTCCCATATCTAAATTTGTAAAATTCCATAGGGTCTTTGAGCACTTGTTTGATTTGAATGGATAGATTTGATGCACATGTTTATATGGTTCTTGTACTAAATGTGATTTACTTGGAATGATACATATGACTTGAGACCCTTGGAGGGAGAATTTACTTGTCTTTGCATGACCTTTCTTGGTGGATACTTGTAGAGGAACAAGCCTTTCTTGGGCCTTCATGGGGGCATGAAGCCTATAGAGTGAATTACATACCCCACCCAATGGGGCAGCTTGGATGAAGGACATTTCCTTTGGATTCATTTTATTATCCATTGGAGGAAACTCGCTAGCCTTCCTAACCCCAATGTTTTCCTTTGGAGGTCATACACTTCACTTTTGTTGCATGATGTCATCACTTGGAAGGATAGAATTTGGTGGTGTAAGGTGTTTTATGATGATATGGAATGTTTGTTGAAGGAATACCCTATCACATTGAAATTTTACCTTGGGAGGCCCAATGATTTCCTCAACAAGCTCAACGTTTTTCTCTTTAGGCCCCTATGTCACCTCCTAAGGGAGTGACATCATCATTTTAATGATTTCTTCATTGTACTTTTTAATTTTGTAAAATGTATTTTTTCTTACAGAAAATTTGTGAGGTCAGCCTCTTCAAATTATGAATATCGACATAATTATGCGAATAAACTATTTTAGGTGACCTAATATAAATAGAGGTCACCTCACATTTCATTTTGACATAACTCACTTGAGAATTACATACTTGTTGGCTGAAATTTTCTCCCTACTTGGGAAAGGTGCACTATCTCTCTCTTATGCTTTGTGGATGCTATTACTTGTCTTTAGGAGGAATAATCTAGGCATTGTCTCTTGTATTCTTTGTTCTTTCTATTGTGGTGGAATATTCTTGGTAAAGAAGGGTTTATATTGCTATTTCTTGGACTGGGTAAGGAATTCATGCTTTTGTGTTTTTTCTTCTTGGTTTCAAGATTAATTTTGTAAACTCTTGGAGTATAAGTTCATACGCCCTCCACCAAGATATTTCATTTTTTCATTGAATAAGCTATTTTTGCAAAGGTTGCTAGGAGGAGTAAAAGGGATTACACCCTCCTAGTTTTGCCTTGCTAGATTTGTTTGCTCTAGGGAGTAAAAGGGTTTACATCCCTAGAGAAGTAACAAAAATAGCTCTTACAAAATATAATCCATTAACCTAATTGATAAGGAACTAATCTAACTTGCATTGGAGATATAAAAATGTTACATTGGTATACATGAATTTTAGAGGAATTGCAATTGTTCAACTTTGAATCAATTATTCATGCTTTAGGCTTCTTTGTTCCCTAAGGGAATCTAGTTTAGCAAAGTAATTATTTTTTCTATTACAAATTGATGCTACATTCATTAGGGCTGCTGAAAAATCACTTTTTTGAACATTCGTTTCTCTCTAATCTAGCACTGAAATTTACTTGTGAACATAGATTATTGTTCTACTAGTTATTGGCTATCATTTGGATGGTTTACTTGTTGATTTATATGGCTAGATCTTGTTTTTGTAGAAATTTTTATCTATATCGATTTGGATGTCATAATAACCCATTGATAAAAAATAATAAACATCCCTTAATGTCGCCAAAGGCTTTCTTTAAACATTGGAAGATTGACTAGTCATTGCTATCTTTATTTCTCATATCGTGTACTAGATTTTGGATGGTTAAATTTTTAGATATTGACATCATTTATTATATATATATATATATATATATATATATATATATATATATATATGCTGCTTCATTTTCATACAGAAAGTCATATTGCTTGATCCCCATTTGTTTAAGGCTTGTATATATATCATTTGTCTTGTTCTGGGCAAGGCTAACATTGTTTTGCAGGTACACAAACACTTTGAAACCATTCTCCATCTACGAGACTCATTATAAATCCTTACTCCTTCTCCAATATTTACCTATAGGGGTATTCATCATCCTCATCTCACTTTGCATCTCAATCCCTCTAGGGTCACCGAGATTTCCCCCCTGTGTTGATTTCATCATCACTAAAGCGAGGGGAGTGTTTATCTAAGGTGGCAATGGGTAGGTAATCTCGTAGTTGTATCACCTTTGTGACTTGGGTTGGGATTTTCCAAAGATACAATCCATGTGACAAAATATCCCAAGTAGAGGATCATACCAAGCCCTCTAATCCCCAAAGTTGAATCACTTATCTACTTGAATTATCTCACTGGTATCTCTTCTCCTCAAAAACTTAAATTAATTGGATATATCAAGAATATGAAAGTCATCATCCCAATTGATAGTGGTAGCACCCAAAATTTTATTCATCACTGCATTTCCCAAGAGACTATGTTCTATCTTTGTGCAGTGAACAATTTCAAATCAATATTGCTAATGGTGGTTCCAGGAAATATGGAGGGCATTGTTAAAATATGTGCCTGCAAATTGGTCATTACCATTTGAATTTTCATATGTTTTCTATCAACATAGGATGTTGCGACATTTCCCTCGATGTTGAATGGTTACACACACTCTGCCCCATCACCATGGATTTCTAGGAATTAGCCATGCACTTCCAACAGGATGGACAATAGTATCATTTCCAAGGCATTGAGACATGCTCCCCTAAGATCATCAGTTCCCACTTAATGGAGAAAAAATTCAAAAAAGGTCACTCTATCATTATTGCACAACACCATGTCACTCAATCAATTGATACCCCCTCCCTTACTATTCATTAGGACATATAGTCTCTTCTTTCCAAACACCAATCTATCTTTGACAACCCATAAGAACTTTCCCTTTCCCATGGCATCCATGAAAATTCCATCCCCTTTATCCTTGAAAGTCCTCCTCCCAATGTTCACCTTTATCATCACCCCTTTGCATGAAATAATGAAATTGAGAAAATTGTTCAGGAATCGCTAGCAACAAGTGTTATACATCCTATTACCACCCCTTATTCTTCTCCTATTTTCATGGTACTCAATAAAAAAGTCACCTAGCACATGTTCCCTAAATTTTTATCCCTCAACAAAATTACCATCAAAGATAAATTCCCCATTCCTATATTCATTGATGACATTCTCAATGAGTTAAGTGGGGCTCATTCCTTTACCAAAGTTGATATTTTATTTGGCTAGCACTCAAAATTTCCTTTTGAACTCATGAGGGACATTATGAGTTCTCATTCATGCCCTTCATCCTATGTAATACACCCTCCACATTTTAAAGTCTCAAGAATCATGTATTTGTTGTACTATGTTGTCATTGATGTCAAAGGATTGAAGTCAAAGGGTTGATATCAAGTATTGTCATAGTGATGTGTTTGTATCATTGATATATTGATTATTGGTTATATGGTCATTGATGTAATTGTTGTCAAAGGGTTGATGTCGAGTCGTGTCATAATGATGTGTTGATATTGAAGGGAGTTGTATCATTGATGTCATGTCATGGTTGATAGGAAGAACCAAATGGATAAACTCCAAAGTGGTCCCCTTATGGTGAAATCCCTCATGGGAAGACACTCTTGGATAGAGTCCTCAAAGTGGTCCCATTATAGTGAAATCCATCACATGAAGAGTCTTTCTGAATTCCAAATGGTTAGGTGGTTGAGTATCCCAGCAATGTGGATAGGGAACCCAAGTTTGATTGAGGAATAATGTAATTAATATTAGTGAATTTGCAAGAGAAACTATTCCATATGGATAATATATGTCATGTTGTTTCTGGTGATATGTGGAACATCACATAACTCCTCACGGTTAGAGATTTATGTCCATGTGAAGTTGGAGAACCCTCATGAGTTATCTAGAATCCCATAGAAGGTCAAAGAAGTTGAGAGGGTCAAAGAATTCAAATTATTCTAGAAGCTCCTAGAATAAGTTGACCAATCAAAGTTGTTATTCATGGGTTAAGTCGTTGCAACAAGAAAACAATTAAAAATAAATTAGTTGCAACTAGAAGTGGAGAGCTTACTATTTGTGGATAAAGTGGTTAGAAGTGGGTTAGCCCAAAAAGAAGGAAGTTGGGTAAGTTGGTTAGAAGATAACCCCTAAAGGAAGCTACTTGGAGAAGTATAAATAAGAGAGCAAGGGTATCTTATGAGTATGATCTTTGATCATATTGAATATCCATTTGTGAAAGGTTATTTGGGCATTTATTATTGATAGAGAAAAATCACGACAGAAAAAGTGCGGTAGAAACATTGCGACAGAAAAAGCGTGGTAGAAAAATCATGACAGAAGAATCGTGGCACCAAAACCGCAACAACATAATCATGGAAGCAAAATCACAGTATAAAAAATGTTGTAGTAGAACCATGACAATAGAATCACGGAAGCAAAACCGTGGCAACAGAATCGCGATAACAGAACCGTGACAACATAATCATGGCAACAAAACCGTGACAACATATTTGGAAGCTACAGAAAGTTGGCAGTTCGGTAACCACATCAGATTTGTATATTGTTGCATGGTATATTATAGGTCTTGATGATTGCTACAGGATTAAAGGTATGGTTTTGGCACATGGTCTTGTGTAAGGTTTTATGGTATTTGGTTTATGGAGAGTATGGTGTATTTCTAGAGGTATCTTGTTGATTAACTCGGTGATATTGTGCATATGGTTGAGAGTTTACTTGATGATTGGTATTTGTGAGTAGATAAAATTTGGATGATGATATTGATGAGACAGGTTGAGGTGATAGGTTTTTGTGAAATGTTGTGTTGTGCATAGTTGATTCACTTGTCTTGGTATAGACCATTGGTATAGTTTGACAGATTTCTTTCTATCTACAAGTTGGGTCTTATACTTAAGGATTGGATTCTTCTTCTCAGTTGGTGTTGAGATCTACAGGCTAGGTCTTGCATTGATATTTGGTGCCCTCTTTGAGGTAGTGCTCATTTCAGTTGGTGCTAATAAATCACAAGGATTGTAGTCTGTAATACAAAAGAAACTTATACATATATCTGGTGTTCTTTGTGTTCTTTATTGTGATGGTGCATAGTTATTTATTGTTAATATATGTCATTAATATATATTTCCATGCAAGAAACTAAGTGTGAATATAATTAATGAGTAATGATGTTGTGAATGGTGATGGCTAACTAAAGTTTTGTAAGAAGTTGTAAAAGGAGCCTCACACTAATTCACCCCCCCTCCCAGTTCGGTCGGTGTGTCCAACAGTCTTCAACCCCTCCTCCGTAATTTTGTCTTATTTTTCTTTGATGATATCCTCATCTATAGTAAAACTTGGCAAGTCCATATGACCCATGTGGATCAATTCTTACACTTATTGTCTCGACACAAAATCTTCTTCAAATAGTCTAAATGTGTTTTTGGAGATCCTAAAGTTGAATATGTAGGCCATATTGTTCGAAAGGATGGTGTCTATGTGGTTCCTAAAAATATAGTAGCTATGAAGGATTGGACCCATCCTAAAATTCCTAAAAGTTTGTGAGTTTTATGTTGAGCGCTCAACATGCCCTAAAAGATTTTATGAAATTGTATCACTTTTGGGTACCACTTGTTTTCTTTTGTTTTGTTGTATGAATCGAGTCCACTATGGCGAAATTGCTAATTTTGTTTTCATGTCCTTTCATCGATCAAAATAGATTTTTTTGATCATGTCAATGTGAAAAACTTTGTGTCCATAAGAACGTAGCATTATAACTAAGAATATGTAGCTAAAATGGTGACTAGCGCGCATGTGTTCAGCATAGGAAAAATCCAAGAAGGTAACATGACCATACAGTAACAATAATCATCGATCGTCGATGTATCATCGACATCGGTAAAAGGTGGAGTAAATTTGCACTAGTTGTTCGCCAAGAAGATTTAGAAGTTAGTTGATTTCCCATCAGCATCAGTGAAATATGAGAGAGCTAAAAATTGAAATGAGCCATGATGAACCCCTGATAGTCGATGATGGATGCATTTGTTCAAGGTCGCTAAAATATCAAAGGGTTAAGTCATTGAAATTTTTTTGCATGGACACATCGTCGATCGCCAACCCCGATGCACTTTTGGCATAGACAATTTTTGAGGGGGTTAATCTAGGAGCACTTGGTTAAGCTTATCGTCGATTGTCGATCCTTGATACTTGTCAGCATTAGCAGGGTAGGATCTGTTGTTAAAACGATTATATAAGGAAAAGTCCCTGATTCTGAATAACACATGTTGGGCCCATGATATGGTTAATTTAATGATAATGATTAGATCCTTTTTGGCCAATATTATATGTGCATTATCCTATTTTCAAGAGTTTTGAAGGATTTTTGTATCAAATCGCCATAGCTTACACCAGGTATGTATGATTGATGTTTTATGATGGTTTCAAGTATAATTCAACATGTTTTAATGATTCCAAGAAACTAATTCGCGATCTGTGTGTCACAGAGAAAAATCGCAGAGCGTTTTTCCATCCGGTACCCCATCTGATGCTGCATTCGGTACTCCATCTGGCACTGCGTCTGACACTCCATCCTGCACTAAAACCATGGACAATTTGGTGGTTATCGTATCAGCGGCAAGCAATGGGAAAATTAGAGACATGGGTTTTTCTTGTGCTCGTGGCCTCCAGCTACTAAGCTTTTGACAACTTGGATTGGGTTGTTATGTTGGGCGTTTATTGGCTTGCTTAGTTTCTAGAAGTCACCGACAGTTAATACGCATTAAATGTTTTTACTATTTTTAAGGGAGGTTGACCCTTGTAGTGGTCAACCTCTCAGCTTGTAACCTCTATAAATACCACAACAGTGGTCAAACAGAAAGGGAAAGGATAGTTAAGCTTTGTTTTTCCATTTCTAGACAATTTTCTCTAAACTATGTAAAACTGTGTTTTTAATTTAAAATGTTGAAATCGTGTTGCCTGAGCTTGTGATCATTGTTGAGGAGTAGCCACGACCTGTTGGGGGGCCCACCAGTGGTCTGGGTTAATATTTAGTCAATTAGCTTATGAATTCACATAGTGTAATTGTCATTTATTTTATTTCTTGTACATGAGGTTTTATTATCTTTATTTATTGTATAATTATTGTTCATAGTTTAATTGCTTCAATTCAGTTTTGCAGGGTGCTTATGAAGGCTAGTGTTAATATGCAATAACTTTTTAATTTATAGTAAATAGCTTGAAATCTTGGATACTAACCCCTATGTGTAATTAGATGATAGTTAGAATTTCTATATGTTGAAATAGAGTTTAAAACAAAGTATTTAGTCAATGGTTTCTTTGGCAAGGTTTCGATGGATGATTAGTTGTTAGTTTTCAATTTAGTTTTCAATTTTCTTATTTAGTTTTCTCAGTTAGTTCTTAGTTTTCTTATCTTGTTATATGTTGAAATAGAAATAGGATTTGATTTATGTTTTATGAGTATTTTCCTTTGCAATTTAATTTATTAAAATAGGATTAGTTTAATTTACTTTATGCAATTTCCATTCTAGATCTAGGTTGCAATTTTAATTCGAAGTTTGATTATTGAGTTTAGTTTTTAGTGATGAATCTCTATTAGTATGAATTTGCTTACATTAGCATAGAATGCAATTGAATTAAGTAGAATAGTGTTTTCATATTGTTGATGACTAGTGCATAAATTGAAGAATCACATGGATTTGAAGGGTAGTTGATGTTTCTTCTATAATGGCTAAGTTCTCATTGGATTGTCTGATTCATACCTTTCACTTTGCTATAGAAGTTAATATTGATTTTATCCCTCTTGAGTTATCATTAATTGTTAAATTCCATCGTGATATCATAAGACACCGGAGACATAACCATCAACACTATATTTGAGTTTTCTTGCTTTTGTAGATTAGAGAATAGTCTTCTTGCTTTGGTAGATTAAAGAATAGTTTTGTTATCATAGATTAAAGAGTATTTGTTGATTTCTTTTATTGTCATGATGCTTTGAATTTAGTATATTAAGATTTCATTTCGTAAATTAGAAGTAATTATGAAGTTTAATTTAAGAATAAAGTTCACTTGCTTATTAGTTTGATTAATTACTTGTTGAGTCATTCTGATTAGCTTACTTAATGTAAAAGTTACCATAGGTTAGTTCGTTGATTGCTTGCTTGTTTACTTGCTTTTATAGGGTATTTGCTTGCTAGTTTATTTGTTTTAATAGGGTAGTTGCTTGCTTGTTTATTTGCTTACTTGTTGCTTCTTATTGAATTTGCATAGGTTAATTAACTTAGTTTGTTGTTGTTATTGCTCATTAGATAGATTAAATAGATAGTTTTTTTTGCTCATTATAATGGTTAAGTTAATTTGATTAAAGTAAGGTTTTCATTTTCTTTCTTAAAAAAATCCATCTATCCTTTGTTCAAAAGTTACTTAGGGTAAATAGTTTAAGTTTCTTAACAGGGTTTGATCATTAATAGTCTTTGCTTAAGTAGATTATCCCTTAGATAGCCCATTTCTTTAATTAGACTATACTACCTCTAGCCTTTCTTCCTTGGCACATATAGTGCTGCAAATCTAAGTTTACTTACTCCGGGTTGACAATTCAATTGAGGGTTTTTTAGTGCATATAGAACACCCATCATTTTTCTCGTCGTTGTCGGGGAGTTGTCTCAAGGTAGGAAATAGTTAGAAAATAGATCACTTCTAAAACCTTAGAATTAGTTTGGTGGTGGGGGAACTTTAAAATGATATGTAAGGACCTGCGCATCTACTATAGAAGGTTCCCCCAAACCCAATGGTAGTTTTTCTTTTTGTTTTTGTTTGTTTTCATGAACAGACCTAGAGACCCAAAAGGTAGATACATTAAATCTAAATCAGACCTTTAAACCAAGGTTCCTTCTGATCTTTTTGGGGGAAGGAATGTTCCACTCATAAGCTCTACAGATCGATACCAAAAAATAGGAGCTAGTTCCACCCAAAGAGATAAATTTTTCTCCGGAGAGACTAAAATAGGGAGCGCTATAGAACAGAAAATTGAAGCATCAGTAATAGTGGAACAACAGGAAAGACCACTCGAGCCTTCCGTAGAACCAAACAATACAACCTTTGTTTTCTTACCACCATGAGGATATCCTAATGTTAAAGACATCATAGACCCTAAACATGTGAATATCTTTTTTGGTAGTTCAGCCAACATAATTGTCTCTCAAATTGACACAAAAATTTTGGCACCAATAATCTCAATCGGCTCGAGTAGAGTCCCAGACACCCAAGAAGTAGGAAGACCTTCCCATCAGAGGGATACCTTGTTCTATTCAAGGATAAAACCACTTAGGTACTCTCTTTTTGGAAACCAAACCAGCATGGCTGATCAGGGGGATCACAACAATGTAAGACACAGGGAGGAAGAAGAAGCTAGAAACCAAACCCAAACTACCTTTGGGTTTCCAATTTTAGACACCACACCAAATGTCAAGATAAAAAATATTCCCCTCTCAGCACTACCCACCCTTTACAATAAAAGAAGTGAATATCTGGATACCTTCCTATTTGAATTTGACATCTTTTGTAGGAGCTACAACTACTTACAAGATGCCCATAAACTAAAACTCTTTCCTGCCACCCTCAAGGACTCTACACTAAGATGGTTCATGGGGTTGGGAGAACCTAGTATTAGGTCTTATAAAGCCATAAAAGATATATTTATTAATAAGTACCAATACTACTGCAAGACCAAAGAGTCTCATAATGATATTTTCAAAATCCAACAATTAGACGATGAGAATCTAGAGGATTATATGGAACGGTTTTCTTATATCTCCCAGAAATCAAAATACCATGACCTTCTAGATGATGCAATTAGGGAACTTTTCCTTAAGGCAATTTCAGAGGAATACCTAGAGATACTTAACCTGATGGTATCAGGTGACATATCTCATAAACAATTTTCCGAAATATGTGAAATGTGTGTTAGCACTCTGTAATTTTCCCAAGGTTGTGGAGCTAGTCACAGAGGTAACATCAAAACCACTTTGAGTCTTGGATCTATCCCTTCAAGACTCGGAGAGGGATCTTTTTGTATGATTTAAATTTGTTGAGATGAGGTATTAGGCTAGTTATACAGAACATGGGTTTTTTTATGGATTTGGTATGTTTGGGATATTGAAAACTCGAATTCCCATTGGGCCATGGGGTCTACCTTTTCAGAAAATGGATCTATCTCAAACGTATTAGATTGTCTCCACGGGACAAGATAGAAAGAGTATTGGATAAAATTGAATCAAATGAAAGAGAAGGAGAGGAATAGAAGGGAAATTCCATCAAGCAGAGGAGCAACTAAGAATTCCTATGCTCAACTTCAGATGAAAACATGCAAATCATTAAAAGACCAGAAACAGAGTGCAAAAAAAAATTGTGTTCTTAATATTTTTTTTAATTATTAGATCAGGGAAAAACATGAATGGATTAACAGATTAAGAAAATAGTTACCTAGAGAGGAAAAACATCACCAAGGATACTAACAAAAGAATCCTGCAAATACAATTTTTATTTTTGGGAAGTCATCTGGAAAAATTACAAAGCATTTGTTGTGGGGCATGAATCTGGAGCTCAACAATCCACTCTTGCACATTTTACTTATTAAATATATAAAAAGTACTCTCCCCAGGCTCAAGAGGTCGAATTAAACCACCTTGTCCAAAAATAGCAACAAAATCCCAAAAATCTGGAACTGTCCACCATGAAAGATGGGCGGAACTACTAAAAAAAAGGGGTCAATTCAGACCTTTGTTTCTCTTCAACAGTGAGACCTGTGTAAAAATGGAAGGAGGTTATTTTATATGAGTATGTTCTGGAAAAAAACCACCTTCGGTTTTTCCAATTTTGTCTCCATCTCGTCGAAACAGCTCCCACAAAATCAGGACTGAAACAGAAAAACTGAAAATATGAAAAAAGAGGCTTAATATGGATTCTATTCTCCCAACTAGTGGAATCTATGCAAAATATGGAATAGGTTTTTTTTCTTCAACCCGTTCTAAACAAAAACCTCTCTCGGCTTTTTAAAATTCATTTTAATTTGTCTGAAATCCCCCTCGGAAGATGACGTGCTGAACATGCAAAAAATGGTTTTTGAAAATTTTGGGAGGGCGGTTTTGAAGGGAGAGTGGTTTTGGTCGGACCCCCCTGAGGTGGTAAGTGGTATTGGGAGGGG
>JZKD02S1762690.1:466857-478428 GCA_000966675.3 Picea glauca | reverse complement strand
CCGAACTATTATTCGGCCGAAACTTATTTCGGCCGAAAGATAGTTCGGCCGAAAATCTAACGCCGGAAAAAAAATATCCGTCCGACCAAGTTTTTACACGCAAATCGAGGGCCCCATTATGGATCCGATCGATTTGATGTTTATTTTTTCGGCCGAACAATAGGTCGGCCGAAAATATTTTCTTTCGGCCAAAAAAGACACTTACTTCGGCCGAAAATTGGTTTTCCGAAATTTTGGAAACCAGATTGTCACGAAAGTGTAACCCACCTTCGTGATTCCACCCATATGGAGTCAAAAGTTTGAAACTATAACTTAACTAATAGACTAGAAATTGACTACTGACTGAACTTATTTATGGCACCGGACCATCAAAATATTAGGGCCTTGAAATGGCTTCAAATCTTGATGATAATTGCTCACCTGCTGAAGATATATATACAATCATGTGATATGATCCCTCCAGTGTAGTCAATCAAGCAAATGATCATTTGACTTATGTTGGTATTCAGATGCACCAGACATAAAGGAAAATTCAAAAAATGGTAACTTAAAGTGTCCACTAAACATGTGCTCATGATCCATAAATACAAGAAAATTTATCTTCCCTGATGGTTGCAACAAATTGGAAAAAGGGTCTTCAATAATATCAGGAGAAAGGGAAGTTTGTTCTTGAAAATATGCATTTGAGGTAGCCATATTATCAATAGAAAAAGTGTGCACATCCATAGGATCTGGGAAAAACTATTCTTCTTCAACAAACTTTTCATTTTCTAAACCTAGAGGAAGATCATCCTGTGTAAGAGGCTCTAAAACAACCTCTTATTTTTCACTGCTTTCCTACAACTTATGATTGTCAAATTGAAGTCTAACATCCTCAAAATCTGAAGCTATATGCATAACATCTTGGAAATATGGATGCATGAGTGTTTCTTCATGTAAATATGGATTGAGAGTTTGTGGGGAAGTATAATCAACAACTATTTGAACAAAATCATTGCTAATACATTATTCCATAATAGGCATAGTAAGATGTAGCTCTATATTAGATACCTTTTCAATTTGACTGTCTTGGGATACGTCCTCACATTCTTGAGAATAAGAATGATTAAAAGGATCTAAAATATGCCTTTTATCCATTAGTTCCTCAGAAGAAGTATAAAGCATTTGACTATCTATTTCTTCTTTTCCTTGCTCATTTAAAATCTATTGAACAGGTTGATCATTAAGTTACAGGAAACAAATATGTTGCTCATTACTTTTGAACTCAATGGATGACTGGTGATTCTCAAGAATCTTAATGCAAACCAACTCAGAATTAGAATTTTCATCAAGGAGTAGAGGGCAGCTGAAATGACCATTGTCATATGTATCTTGTGTGCTAAAAGAAAAACATAATTGCTGCAAAATTTCATCAAATTTGAATGCAGAAACATGGCTTTCAATAGTATGATGTCTTGTTTCATCAACAATCAAGGAAGAAACTAATGTCTAAGAATTTTCTTGATTGTTATGGCTGTTGGCTTGTATTTTATGTTCATGAGACTATTGTAGATCAACAAATGAATGTTCAACAATATGCTCAATTACCTTCACTTGTTGATTAGTAAGAACCAATGGTTCTTCAATCTGATCTTCTACCATTGAAAGAGCTATAGTGTTGATGTTGTCATCCATGGGCTCTGAAAAAACTTTCTCTCTTTCAATCCACTCTCCCTCTACTGAAAAAGGAGGAAATTCTACATGTGCACGAGGTTCCAAAACAACCCCTTCCTCTTCACTATTCTCTGTCTGTTGATCCTTGACAATCTGATCAGTTTTATCTTCAGCTGCAGAAATTGTTGCTTGGTGGTAATCCACTTGAAAATCATGGAAACAACCCCTTTCTATTCTTTATTCTTTCCATTGAGATGAAAATTCATACAAAGATTCTTTAATCTCATCATCTATATTTTCTTCATCACCATACATATTTACCAGATATTGGAAGAAATCTTCAAAATATGCACAACATTTTTCATCCCAAGGCAAGGGAAGACAAAATTATTTAAAATGATCATAAAATGTTGCATGAAAATATTTAAGAGAACACAAACTTGCATATGGAAAACCTTCATACCAAGATCTAGATTTGTCTTCTAAGGTTGCCATGAATATTTTCATTAAACAATATTCAGGAAACATAACCCCAAGCTTGTGTATATGCAAATAAAATTTGAACAAATGCATAACAACATCATCTCGTTTTTTATCTTTAAATAATGGAAGATAATTCAACCAATTAACACGAGGCATAGGGTTTGGAAAACCAAGAATACGAGAGCTGGCCATAGGAGCATACCTGCATTCTTTTCTTGAACTCATCTTGATTTCTGGATCCGGCTACTTGTGGAGTCTCCCCAAAAAATTTGAAACTTTGTTTGGAGTCGTCAGGTGAATATTTCAACCTTCAAGTGCCTGATCACTATCCACCATTAGTAATCAGATATGGAACTTGAAGTGCACTACTAGAGAAAGGTCCCCAATATGGTCGCCATTTTGTTAGCACTCTATAATTTTCTCAAGGTTGTGGAGGCAGTCACAGAGGTAACATCAAAACCACTTCGAGTCTTGGATCTAGCCCTCCAAGACTTAGAGAGGGATCTCTCTTTATGATTCAACTTTGTTGAGATGAGGTATTAGGCTAGTTATGCAGAACATGGGCTTGTTTATGGATTTGGTATGTTTGGGAGATTGAAAAATTGAATTTTCATTGGGCCATGGGGTCTACCTTTTCTGAAAATGGATCTATCTCAGACGTATTAGATTGTCTCCACAGGGAAAGATAGAAATACTGTTGGATCAAATTGAATCAAATAAAAGTGAAGAAGAGGAATAGAAGGGAAAGTCCATCAAGCAGAGGATCAGCTAAGAATTCCTATGCTCAACTTCAGATGAAAACATACAGATCATTAAAAGACCAGAAACAAAGTGTGAAAAAAATTGTGTTCTTAATCTTTCTTTTAATGATTAGATCAGGGAAAAACATGAATGGATTAAAAGAGTAATAAAACAGTTACATAGAGAGGAAAAACATCACCAGGGAGTCTAACACAAGAATCCTGCAGATACATTTTTTATTTCTGGGAAGTCATCTTGAAAAATTACAAAGTATCCCCTGTGCGGCATGAATATGGAGCTCAACAATCCACTCTTGCAGATTTTACTTATTACAATATATAAAAAGGACTCTCCCCAAGCTCATGAGGTCAAATTCAACCACCTCAGCCAAAAATAGCAACAAAATCCCAAAAATATGGAACTGTCCGCCATGAAAGATGGGTGGAACTGTTGAAAAAAGGGGTCAACTCGGACCTTTGTTTCTCCTCAACGGTGAAACTTGTGTAAAAACTGAAGGAGATTATTTTAGATGAGCATGTGCTAGACAAAAACGTTCTTCTATTTTTCCAATTTTGTCTCCATCTTGCCGAAATAACTCCCGCCAAATCAGGATTGAAACGGAAAAACCAAAAATCTGAAAAAGGAGGCTGAAAGATGGATTTGATTCTCACAATTGGTGGCACCTGCGCAAAATTAGGAAGAGGTTTATGTTATTCCTCCTTTGATTAACAAAAACCTCTCTCGTTGTTTTAAAATTCGTTTCCATTTGCCCGAAATCCCCCTCGGAAGATGACGTTCTGAACAGGCAAAAAATGGTTTTTGAAAATTTTTGGAGGGCAGTTTTGGAGGGAGAGTGGTTTTGGTCAGATCCCTCTAAGGTGGTAAGTGGTATTGGGAGGGGGGTCCGAGTTCACCATGAGGTGACAAGTTTCCCTCCCAATACCACTTATCGGACCCCCCTTGAGATGATGTGACATGAGGGAGGGGCGGGGGTCTGAGTTGTACGGGGAGTGTGTGCACGGGTAGACTTAGGATAAAATTGTTTTAATTTTTAGTTTTGTTTTTAATTTTTGTTTTTACTTTTTGTTTTAATTATTTATGTTTTATATGTTTTATGTTTTTGTTTATTAGTTTTATTTAAAATATGTTTTGATGTTCGTGTTTTTTATTATATTTTTTTTGGGTTATGCATTGTATTTTGTTTTTATGTTTTAATTTATTTAGTTTGTTTTAATATATGTTTTGTTTTATTTTAATATATGTATTACGTTTCTTTTTAATACATGTTTATATTTTATTTATTGTTTTTTAATTTTTTTATTTATTATATTTTATTGTTTTCAATTAATATTTAGTTACAATTCTGATTAATAAAATACTAACCTAGGTACTAACTTAAACAACTAACTTAATTATTAATTAATTAATTAATTAATAATTAATTATTAACTAGTCTAACCTATTCTGACTATACTAAATTTTATTACTAACCTTATTAACCTATTGATTTTTTCTTTTAGCCTAAGTTTGTTTATTCATGCATGGATGAGTGGCAGGTGAGATATAGCCAATGGGACAAATGGACAGGGGAGTGAGGGTGCAAAGGTGGATGAAGGATGCAGCTAGGGTGATGAAGGATCGAGTGAAATAGATGGAGGGGAAAATGGAACCAACTGATCCAGATGTCTTCATCACGGGAGCAACGCCAAATCAGCAGTCGAAGAATCGAGTTACCTATCATTATAGGACCCCAAAAATTTGTAAGAATTACTTGAGGAGTAGAGCTAAAATAGGAAAGAATGTCCAAGACCCTTATAATAGAAACTTAAAACCAGTTAATTCAGGTGGTATCACAAGAGTAGGGATAGGGAACCTTTTAGAAAACTTTAAGACAGATATCTTAAGCACAATAGGTTCCCAGTTGGACACCCTCAATGTTAAAAAGAAATAGGAGGAGGAAATGTAGCAATGAGCATATATTGCCCAATATGCAGGAGGAAGTATTCCTCAAGGGAATGCCCATTAGATAACATTTTAGTTTGTGGCTTCTGCACAGACGACCATTCAACTGAAAAATGTACATCATTGCCCAGTTTGTTAGCCATCTATAGGAGCGAGGATCCAGGGGAATCCTCTTATGCACCTAGGAGGCCATGGCAGTCTAGGAACCATCCCACATACCTAGATCCACAATCTCAAGTTCCACCCTATTATCAACAACAACAACAGTGGAACTCACCAAGTTGGAAAAACTGGTCTGCACAGTACCAACATCCTTGACCTCAAGGATGGAGAGGAGGGCATAACCAAGGGAACCCTCAAGCTCCACCTGTCCCTATGTCCAATCATCCTTATCCTTCGTTTCCACCGAACATTCTGCAGCTTCTGTTAGGTTTTTTTCCACCACCTTTACCTCCTATTCCACAACAAAAACCGCAACAATATCAGAATGCAAGCTCCCCAAGACTGACATTATTATAGGCACAACTAGTTCTCAATCCAAATAATAAGCCCAGTCAACCTCTTCACAATGTTGAGATGAAGGCTTTCCCAACATATGTTATTACTCATGTTTCATTACATGAGATTCAACTAAGATCGAGAAAAGTTTTGGACAGTAAGAGACCTTCAGTATTCATCCAGGAAGAAGAAGAGCAGGAAACCACCAAACAACCCATGAATGACACTAGGTGGGAAGATTTTATTATTCCTAAGGACCAAGAACCCAAGCTTCCCCAAAATGAACCTTCACAAATTACGAAGGCGTCTCCTTATCCAGAAACATTAGTAATCGATAAACCTACCACCCGACCGGAATTTGACATATTGAATGAATTGAAGAATATTTGTGTCAAGATTCCCTTGCTACAAGCCATTAAGGATATTCCAATCTACAGTAAGGTATTTAAAGAATTGTGTATTAAAAATCCAGGTAGGAAGCAGAAGGACCCTCCTACAATACATTTGATAGGATAAATTTCTGAGTACATATCAGAGCAGCCAAAGATAGAAAAATATGGGAACCTAGAAAACCTCGTAGTGACCATAACCATTAATGAGGTCTCCATTGGAAACACTCTCATAGACCTAGGGGCATCCATCAATGTTATGACCACTACTACCTTGGAGAAATTACAGTTAAAACCTCTTCTTAGGCCTACCCCAACCATTTTGGAATTAGCAGATAAGACCAGGGTTATACTTGTACGAATTTTGGATAATATCATAGTTACTCTAGCCTCATGGGAGTACCCAGTAGAATTTCTTGTCATCCACTCAAACAATCCTACCAAAGGCCATCCTGTGATTTTGGGAAGACCTTGGTTAGCCATAGCCAATGCATTTATTGGTTGTAGAGAGGGAGAAATGACCATCTCAAATGGACTTTCTATCCAAAATCTCACCATATACCCTCCATATCAACCTATCATGGATAATATATGGTGGCTTGAATTTCCATATGAGAATGAGGACTCGGAAGAACCCGTGTTTCCAAGTGACCATGCCTGGGAACTTTAGGAGCACACAATGGAAAATGTGCTAAACCAATTTATTTCTGCTATCACATGTGTTAATTTTCCACAATGTTTTCCCCAATTTGAGTATATGTTTGGGGAATAATTTTAGGAACAATCAGACCCATCCATTTTGTCTTCGACATATTTTATATTTGAGATATACAAGTCTATCACATCTTATACTATGCCCTACGAAATTAGTCCAGGTAAATTTTTACATATAAACTCTGGGCTAGATGCAAACCAACAAAAACAGTTAGTAAGTATCCTTAAAGAACAATCAGGACCATTTGCGTGGGAATACACTGACATGAAATGTATGCCCCCTGAAACATGTATCCATCACATATATACCCAAGGGGAAGTAACACCTGTTAGGAAACCCCAGAGAAGGATGAACTCAACACTCAAAGATATAGTAAAGGAGGAGATCCAAAAGTTATTAAATGTCAGATTTATTTATCCCATATCCGACAGTAATTGGGTATCCCCGCTTGTAGTGGTTCCAAAGAAAGTGTCCAGGAAGTGGAGAATTTGTGTTGATTTTTGGGAGCTCAATAAAGCCACTCTTAAGGATCACTTTCCTCTTCCTTTCATCGACCAAGTTTTGGATACCCTGTCTGGAAAGAAATATTTCTCTTTTTTAGATGGATATAGAGGGTACAATCAAATTCTCATAGCACCTGAAGATCAAGACAAGACTACCTTTACTTGTCCTTGGGGCCCCATATGCCTATAGGGTCTTGCCATTTGGATTGTGTAATGCTCCTGACACATTTCAACGAGTAGTACTAAGGATATTTTTTGATCTTATTCATGATTGTGTGGAGGTGTACATGGATGACTTCACAGTATATGGAAATACTTACCAGGAATCCTTAGATAACTTAGAAAAATTCCTTATTAGATACCAAGAAATGAACCTATCTCGAAGTCATGAAAAATGTAAAATGTTGTTAACTAAAGGAGTGGTTCTAGGACATCTTGTTTCATCTGAAGGGATAAAAGTCGATCCTGCAAAGATTGAGTTCATCATTAGAATTCCACCCCCCAAGACTCAAAAAGAGGTGAGAATCTTTCTTGGACATGTCGGATACTACTAGCGGTTTATTGAAAATTTCACAAAGATTGTTGCACCCATGTTTGGATTGCTAATAATAGATGTTGATTTTGTTTGGATTGAGTAGTGTCAAACTACCTTTGAAACCCTAAAATCTAAGTTGTTTGTGGCACTAGTTCTTAGGGGGGACTGTTGGTGACGGAAGTCACTCCTGGATTGCAGCAGGAGCAGAGCCCGACACCCATCAGTTTATGTCACGATTTGTGTATAAAAGGGGTGATCGAATGGAAGTTAACTCAAAATCATATTTTTCTAACTCTAAAACTAGGCCAGGCATGCATGGGAAAGTGAGGTCTTAGATAAACTTCAGATAGTGAGTTGTAGTAAGGGTGAGTAGGGGGAAGACTTGTATAAGAGAAATGCAAAGGTCTGTTGTAAACAACAGGTTTCTAACAGACTGTAGGAGAAGGCATCTAAACGCAAGATCTTCTTACATTCAAACATAGAAAACCAGAGAATACAATAATGCCACAATAAATCCTTTATCACAACACAACTGTAATAATTCATGTGAATCAATCAATCATGAACTCCCTCAGTATGAGATGAAAACCAGATGGGGTAGAAAAACTGTATGTCATTAAACAAGAAATCTTACATACATATGCATAACCAAAGAACTAGAGTGTCTGTTAAAACATTACAATCGGGAGCTTCACTCTACCATCAATACCTTGAAAAATATCAAAACTAAGTATATATACTCCTAAACATTTTCCCAATAGAGGCCTACTAGACTTTCGGGATGAGGAGTCTTCTTCAATCAAATCTGGCCTGCACTCCTCTGTCACACGCCACCTTAATTCTACATGGATCGTGATAGGAGGTAGCTGAGCCCTTAAATGTTGAATTAGCATGCGCAAGCTTCCCTGGTGAGTCGAGGAATCGGCATGGCTTCCATGGAAAGAACCAATACAGAGGACCATCTCGAGTAGACTTTCAGCTGGGACATCCATAATTTGCAATTAATGAGTGAGGCGAGGTTTCAACCACCCTCTCTCTTCTTCATTCATTCCCAGAAGGTACCGGGATTTAGATCACGTCAAATCGGCGTCTCGAGAGCATAGTGCCCCCCTTCTGAAACTCAATTCGACGCTTTTGGCCTCCCTTTTGTACATCCCTTTCTACTTTCTCGAGTGACTAGGGGTCGTGACCCTACGCCTATCTTCCAGAGTGCTTTCAGAATTTTGGGGTTCATGGATAGGAAGGAGCAGGTCTTCTCTCTTCGAAATCACGATGGGCGAAACGCCGGGAGGGCCTAACGGTCACCACGCGTCCCCCCACTGATCTGATGGTTCTGAACTAATTCGGCAATACTGTGGGCCCGGGTCCGAGACGTCTTCGATGCTTCGCGCTTCAGGGATGTGAGAGAGTTGTTCCTTATGCTTCGAAATCGCGATGGATGAAAAGACGGAGAACCTAATCGCACACCACGTGTTCCTCCAGGATGAACGGCTAAGATCACTCTCGACACTTTGGGGCCCGCCTTGCCAAATAATAAACATTATCACCTGCTCCTTTGTGACCAGGCGCCAAAACCATGGGCCCGATTCTGGGCACTTTTGGCGCTCTGGGATTCGGGGTTTCGAGATGTGAAATGATGAGGAGCACTTACCCCTCAAACTCCCGAATGCTGACATGACACGGATGTGCGCCGTGCATCCTTCAAATGAATGACCCAAATAGTATTTGTTATTTTAAAGGGGGCTGCCCTCATTCACAGGCTCCCTTGATGTGACCTTGCGCTAGGACCGTGGGCTCAACTCCAAAGGTGCTTTTGGCATTTCGTCAATCAGAAATTTAGACTGCAATGAATGGGAGGCTCCTTGTCTCCCAAAACACCGATCCCTGATACGCCGACTGGATGCCACCTGTCCCAATTGGATCAGACGACCCAGATTTGTCTTGAAACATGGGCGCTACCCTTCGTGATAAATCCCGAGCCACTTGACAGCCCCGAAAACTCGATGACCGTCGATCAGCTTTGTAGGTGGATCTCAGCTGTTGACAACAAAACTTTGCCTACTCACTTGACTTGTAACTGGAAAAGAGATTCTCCCGTGCAACCTACAGACCTGGGTACTTTTGTGCCTAAGACAAAAATTCCCGTTAATAGGGCCAATTGGGCTCTCCCATTCCACATATGCACTGATGCCTCCAACACCGCAATAGGAGGAGTATTAGGGAAGAAAGAGGACAAACAATCCTATGCCATTTATTTTGTGAGCAAGAACTTGTCCCCTACCAAGCTAAACTACAAAGTTACCAAGAAGGAATTCTTGGCAGTAGTTCATGCTATCAATAAGTTTAGTCATTACATTACATGTTATGAGGTATTTGTACATACAGATCACTCCACCATTATATTTCTCATGAATAAACCCATAACTAATGGTTGAGTGACTAGGTGGCTCCTTCTATTGCAAGAGTTTAATATCATCGTGCTTGACCAACCTAGAAAGGAGAATTTGGTAGTTTATTTTCTTTCACGCATAAAAAATGAGGATGATGATATTCCTATAGATGATAATTTCCTAGATGAGCACCTTTTTTCCTTCTCTGTAAATACCCCGTGGTATGCGGATATGGAAAACTATCTGGCTACTAGGAAGTTACCGTCTCATTTGTCACCTCATGAAAAGAGTAAAATTATCACGCAAAGTGTTAATTACTCTTGGGTCGACTGTAATGTCCCCAAGGTCGAGCCCTGTTACAGATCATGATATATGCAATGATTTGTAAATGTGATCTATAGGATGGTGAGCCAAGTTTTGTATAAGCTGGAAGGCTTATGTGGTTTTTAGGCTAGGAAGCCTAAGTGTTTGAAGGCCAGGAGCTTGTTGTTGTACTTGTATGTATGCATATTATTTAATAAAATATAAACACCGCCAGGTGCAGACCGACCACGATAAATGAGTGAAGGGGGACTGAGCGTCCAAAGAGTGGGCAAGGAACTAGGGGCTGGAAGGTGGGAAAGGGGCTGAGTGATGAGCCTAGGGGCTAAGCCTAGGGGCTTAAAACTGGAAATAATATTTTAATATTATTTCAAAAGATATGTGCATCATATGTTTTTATCCTAAGTCCTTTTGGAAGGCCATGTGATTTCCCAAGTGGTGGGAGGAACGCGTGCGGGTGGAACGCATGCAGTCCCATGGGTGACAAGTGTCAACCCTGGCGCATGCACTAAAAGGCTGGGATGAGCCGTGAGAAGGATTCCTCTGCCACTCGACCCGACTACCCTAAGGAGGAGTGGTACGAGCCAGTCTGCAAGAGACCTTGAATATGTCTGTTATAGAGAGGAAACCGGGTTGGGTGATGAAGAATGCGTGTTTACCCTTGTTCAGAGCCGTGAAGTCTGTCTGTGAGAGAAAATCAGTGTGTGTGTTCCCTGAATGAAATGTCCATGTCAATTTTGGGGAAGAGTCTCTGTTTTCCCAGGAAAAGTTGAGCGATATTGTGTGTGGAACCCTGTTCAGAAATCTTGACTATGAGAATATCCTGTGGCTGCTGAACCAGTTCTTGGGAAGCCTGTGTTTGTTGTGGCACGCAGTTCTTGTCTGCACGTGGCATACCGGCCAGAGTAAGCCTATGCTGAGCTTGTGTATGACTTCTCTCCAGGTGAGGGAGGTGGTTGATGTTGGAAGAGGCAGGTTGTTAGGCCTGCGAGAAACTCTTTCCAGGTGAAAGAGTTTGTGAGGAAGTGTTTTCTTCCAGAGAGTGCCCAGCACTAGCTATGGCCTCTGAGACTTCCTGATCTGGCCTGTTGTTGAGACCCAGAGGGGGATGTTAGCACCGATGGACTGTGTGTGTGAAGGTGTATAGTCCTGGGCGGAACAGGCATGTGGGGAATGAGAGTCCGGAAGTAGTGGGCGTAAGATGGCATCTTTGGGAAGAACCCTTCCAGATATTTCTGTCTTGTCTTCCCTGTAACCTCAGCCTAGCCTAGGATTCCTTGCCTTGGGGTGGAGCTCGGTCCCAGCTCGGGGGTGACCCACTGTTGAGCTGATGAACAGTGTGGTCTAAGGCTGGGAGGTTCGTGGAAGGCCTGCACTTGGT
>JZKD02S1762690.1:408882-457882 GCA_000966675.3 Picea glauca | reverse complement strand
ACTAGCAGTTAGTTTATTTTTAAAATGTTAATTCCCTACGTGTTTTAAATTGATGTAAATCCTTAACAGGCCACTTAACTAGTTTATTTTCGTTACAGACTGCTCATTACAGAGTTGAGATTACATGTATTATGCGAGATAAAAGAATGGACTGAGTAAGCATGGTGGAAAATCAAATAATAATGGAACACTCTGCCTCTGCTCCTATTTATTGTAATTATCAAAAGCATTTTGACAATGCAGGCTATTCATTGCAGGAGAAATAAACATTGCAAAATAAAATTGCATTTTGCACAGAGGTGCCACATGGAGTTCCATATGGATTTTTGTATGAGGTGCCATTTCAAAGACCATATGAGGTGTCGAACGAAGTTCCATATAAAAGTATACACCAGTAATTGTCCACGATTTCAGGTAACGAGGAATCAATGGCATTTACTTAAATTAGTTCATGGAAATCAATATTGAATGATCCAAACCTTAGAAATTTTCATAATCAACTGTCCAAGTCAAATACTTGGACATTGATCTAACTTCTTATCATTATGATTTCCCCCAAAACATGCCTTCAAATTCGAAATCGACGCTCACACATGGCAACTCGTGCATGTACATTCATTATGAATGCAACCATTTCCACCCTAGGCGCACTCATAAACAGAGGGATCACTCAATTGGGTTATCCCTTTTATTCCTCACACTCTCCCTCTACTCATTACATTTTCCCTTGTTAAACACGCTCATCCTCTATCTCATTTTTTTCACCTCTGTCTACAATACGCTCAGCCTCTGCTAAACGTGCTCAGCCCTGTCTAAATCGTGCCCATCCTCAACCCAATTGTGCTTTCCCTATTTCCATTTTCCCCATGCTGACATCATACCCAAGAGGTATGAACCATCCTCCTATGTTGACCTCTTCACTATCTCTGAGTTTTCATAGTGCAGTGAAGTGTTTTTGCACGTAGGCTAGGGGTCATTTTTGTCTCACTTGCAAGGCCATGACGATGGAATTTCAATGCAACTCTCCCTTGGTTTTGATGGAAATATAGCATGTGTGGGGTCTCTCACCTTCAGGGTCTCTGAGGAATCCATAGCCACAACACAAAGCTTCCAAGAATGGGGGATAGATGGTTTAAAAACCACCAGTTTCCATGATCGAGCTATAACAGGATACTCCAAGGAGTGGATAAAATTGGATCTAATTAACCCTCTCATAGTCATCATCGGGTTGATCAAATGTGAAGGTAGATATTTTGTCTTTAAAGCCTATCACTTTCTATTATTAGCTCACTCTCAGTTCAATAATACATTGAACTTTCCCTTCTACTTTTTAAAGAGCTTGGAGAAGATGTCCTCCCAAGTGAGGAAGAATGTAATCAATCCCCATAACAGCCTCTTGCACCATGGCCTTATCAAACTTAAAATAGGGGAAAACTTGGGATGAGTTCATTTACTAATTTGAAAACCCTCACCTAAAAATCAAAACTAGAAAAAATACACCTGATGTAAGGACTATTTATCCATCCAAACCCTCCTGCACAAGCCATTTCTTTACTAGAACAAAAATCCAAGAAACTTGTTGAAACCCCTGCAACCTCATCAGGCAAAAAGACCAAGAATCCTACTGCTAATCCCCAAATGCCTTCAACGTCTCTTGATCATACACCCAAAAATCTACAAGAAGTAATTCAACAAGACTTTCCTGCAGCCCCCACAAATAGGAGAGGAGCTAATCGATTTAATAGAGGACCCTTTCGAAAGAGTACCTGAACCACAAAAGGAAAACCTTATGAAAAACCCCTAACCACTTCAGACCATATCCAAGTATCCTTCGATCTAGAAATCCCTCACAAAAGACTAAGGGAAGTGTCTACAGATGAATTGGAGCCTCATCGAAAGACAAAATCTGAACCTAATTCTCTTATAAACCCCCTATTACTCCTACCTCGTAGATTCCTACCCCATATCCTAAGACTGATAGACATTATACATATTTCAAGGGATGTAAGCCCTCCTTCGAGATATTTGATCCTTCTCCATCCATTGAGAAGTTACAACATGAAAATTTTTAGTTGTTGCGACAATTGGAAGAGAGGAAGAATTTGGACATGCATCTTCACCATGACAATGCAATCCTCCAAGCAAAGGTGAATTCCCTTCAATGGTTGGTTGACAAGATGACCAAAATCAATCGCAACCTCACGAAACAATTGAAACAACACAAGAGGCACAAGACAAAATCTTCACGGTAAGAAGGAGAAGATTCCAAAGCTGATCCTTCTCAGCAAGCTTAGTCATGTGGGGAAATTCCTTTTTGTTTGCGGTGGCACCCGCAAAATATTAGGTGTGGGGGTAATGTTGGGCCCGTGATATGGTCAATTTAATGATAATGATTAGATCCTTTTTGGCTAATATTATATGTGCATTTTCCTATTTTGAAGAGTTTTGAAGGTTTTTTGTATCAAATCCCCATAGCTTACACCAGGTATGTATGATTGATGTTCTATGATGGTTTCAAGTATAATTCATCATGTTTTAATGATTCCAAGAAACTAATTCGCGATCTATGTGTCACAGGGAAAAATTGCATGGAGTTTTTCCATCCGGTACATCATCTTGTACTCCATCTGGCACTGCGTCCAACACTCCATCATGCACTAAACCCATGGGTGAGTTGGCAGTTATCATATCAGCAACCAATGATGGGAAAATTAGACATGGGTTTTTCTTGTGCTCGTGGCCTCCAGCTATTGAGCTTCTGACAACTTGGATTGGGTTGTTATGTTGGGTGTTTATTGACTCGCTTAGTTTCTATAAGCCATCGGCGATTAAGATGCATTAAATGTGATTTATTGTTTTTAGAGGAGGTCAACCCTTCTAGTGGTCGACCTCTCAGCTTGTAACCTCTATAAATACCACAACAATGGTCAAACAGAAAGGGTAAGGATATTTAAGCTTTGTTTTTCCATTTCAATACATTTTCTCTAAACTGTGTAAAACTATGTTTTTAATTTAAAATGTTGAAATTGTGTTTCTTGAGCTCGTGATTCATTATTGAGGAGTAGCCACGACCTGTTGGGGGGCCCACCAGTGGTCTAGGTGAATATTTAGTCAATTAGATTGTGAATTCACGTAGTGTAATTGTCATTTATTCTATTTCCTGTACATGAGTTTTTATTATCTTTATTTACTATATAATTATTGTTCATAGTTTAACTGTTTCAGTTCAGTTTTGCAGGGTGCTTATGAAGGCTAGTGTTAATATGCAATGACCTTTTAATTTATAGGAAATAGCTTGCAAGCTTAGATACTAACCCTTGTCTATAATTATATGATAGTTAGAATTTCTATATGTTGAAATAGAGTTTAAAACAAAGTTAAAACAAAGTATTTAGTCAATGGTTTCTTTGGCAAGGTTTCGATGGATGATTAGTTGTTAGTTTTGAATTTAGTTTTCCATTTGATTATCTAGTTTGTTGAGTCAGTTTTTAGTTTGTTTATCTTGTTATATGATGGAATAGAAATAGGATTTGATTTATGTTTTATGAGTATTTCCCTTTGCAATTTAATTTATTAAAATAGGATTAGTTTAATTTACTTTATGCAATTTCCATTCTAGATCTAGGTTGCAATTTTAATTCAAAGTTTGATTATTGAGTTCAGTTTTTATTTATGAATCTCTAGTAGTATAAATTTGCTTACATTAGCATAAAATGCAATTGAATTAAGTAGAATAGTGTTTTCATATTGCTGATCACTAGTGCATAAATTGAAGAATCACATGGATTTGTAGGGTAGTTAATGTTTCTTCTATAATGGCTAAGTTCTCATTGGATTGTCTAATTCATACCTTTCACTTTGGTATAGAATTTAATATTGAGTTTATCCCTCTTGAGTTATCATCAATTGTTAAATTCCATCGTGATATCATAAGACACCGGAGACATAACCATCAACACTATATTTGAGTTTTCTTGTTTTTGTAGATTAGAGAATAGTCTTCTTGCTTTGGTAGATTAAAGAATAGTTTTCTTATCGTAGATTAAAAAGTAGTTGTTGATTACTTTTATTTTCATGATGCTTCAAACTTAGTAGATTAATATTTCCTTTCGTAAATTAGAAGTAATTATGAAGTTTAATTTAAGAATAGAGTTCACTTGCTTATTAATTTGATTAATTACTTGTTGAGTCATTTTGATTAGTTTACTTGTTGTAGAAGTTACCATAGGTTAGTTCGTTGATTGCTTGCTTGTTTACCTACTTTGATAGGGTAGTTGCTTGCTTATTTACTTGCTTTGATAGGGTAGTTGTTTGCTTGTTTATTTGTTTTAATAGGGTAGTTGCTTGCTTGTTTATTTGCTTACTTGTTGCTACTTATTGAATTTGAATAGATTAATTAACTTAGTGTGTCATTGTTATTTCTCATTAGATAGATTAAATAGATAGTTTTCTTTTGCTCATTATAATGGCTAAGTTAATTTTCTTAAAGTAAGGTTTTCATTTTATTTCTTAGAACAATCCATCGATCCTTTGTTCAAAAGTTACTTAGGGTAAATAGTTTAAGTTTATTAATAGGGTTTGATCATTAATAATCTTTGCTTAAGTAGATGAGCCCTTAGATAGCCCATTTCTTTAATTAGACTATACTACCTCTAGCCTTTCTTCCTTGGCACATATAGTGCTACAACTCTAAGTTTACTTACCCCGGGTTGAAAATTTAATTGAGGTTTTTTTTAGTGCATATAGAACACCCATCAACATGATTAAACGAAGATGTCAGTTTCAAGTGCCATGTGTCTTTGCCACATAGTCATTTCGTACGACCTAGTTTCCTCCCGAGTCACCTTAGGTTTTCATGTGTCCTAGTCACCCTTTCAAGTCATTTTTCCCACGTCATATCTGTACGAAAACATGGATCACTATCAGGGTTATTTCCAGGAGATATCAATGAACAGTGTTTAAAGAGAACCCTCGATTCTCGATCCATCAGTTAGATTAGCAAAATGATGGGATGTTTTCATTGCAAGACACGATCGTATTCTGTCATTTAATAGGCCAGTAAATGTTTCTCTCCACATATGTTTCTACCTCATGCGTCGATTGAGAATCGGTAATTTTAAATCATCGATAGAACACATTATACCTTGTGCCTGCATCGCCAACCTACGATCAAATTTAATTTTAAACATAATGAAGATCCAGCAGTAGATTTTGTAGAACCACACTCATACCCTGAATTGAATAACTGATGCGACAAGGTAAGTATGATTTGTGTTTAAATCACTGAGACAACTTCGAACATCTCCATTATGCACACTAGTTTCCATTTTCAGAGCAGCCGAAGAAGCGAAGAGAGCATCTCAAGGAGTTGTGTTTGAATGTCGGACTATCAAAACTAGGTTAAGCTAGGAGAAGAGGTATGTGTTAAATTTTATCAGTTTGGCAGTCATAATTTGTTATATATCAGCATTTGATCTTTTACATAGTGTCTAACTATGTTCTAGCTGCAGAAAAGAAAAAAAAGCCTCTAACAAAGCCAACGACCAAGCACTCACCGAGGGCACCAAATTTAAAGGAGGCAGATATTGGTGAAGGTTCTTCTCCCGATACTGCAAGGTAGTTAGAACACTCCCAGGGTGGAACCTGTCATTAAAACATAAACCAAGAAAGCATTCATTCAACCCCTGGCTTTTGGATATACAAAAGCAACCACTGGATCCAAAATAATTGTCCCATAGTGGGGAGATCTATTCAATAGAATCAACCGGGAGGATTACCTGAAGTTTATCCCACATAGTGACACAGATGTAAGGGTGCTCGATGACCAAGTTTTCTCGAACATTCAGTGGTCATGCTTGCACATGGTATCCTATCAAACTTCAGTTTTCCCATGCATCGAGACCCTGATTTGGTTAATTGATAACACAGACGTGAAAAAATCACTAATCAACGATGAGAATGGAAGGTGTTTCATATTTTTTCTCTCGACATAAATCCATAAGTACTACAAGCTCAGGAACCCAGAGGAGCGGCTGAACACAGACTTCGTGGTGAATTTTTTGAATTCCATGAAACCAGTCGATTGATGGCCTCATGGTGGAAGGAGGAAAAGAAATTTACAAACTGGAGCAATTGCTGGTATGGGACAATGAACCTGAGGGATCCATATATCTACTTTATGGCTCTCATCTGTCGATTATATGGGTAAAATAATTGGGCCAAGTTCTTGGAGGCATGGATGCCCTTGACCTAAACTATGGCTATTTCGGGGAATAATTTCAATTGGGGAGCAATCATCTCCAACCAATTGAGCACCAATGTATTGCAAGCTTAGACGCTAAAAGAAGGATAAGATCCTGCTTTTCACATGGCCTCATACTCGTTAGCTATAATCTACGCGAGGAATGTCTTCATCGGTATGAACTTAAGTTGGCACGTTGTAGAACTACATGTTCATGTCTACTTCAACATCCTATGGGAGAACAAGTACAAAAAGTCTTATGACCTTATTTGTGATGAATTCATCGCCAGGATTTATTTCATTATATTTAAAAAGGAATGCCCAAGCTTGTCTATAGCGGCCAAGAAAATGATTTCAAAAGTAGGCCACTGGTATCTATATGAACACACAACCTATGTCAGGGTGTTCGGGGCCACCGAAGCACTAAATTTTCTCCTTTCTCATGTCCCGGACTGGCTCATCGTAGGAGAAATTTGTTATCAGACTATCCTATAGGGATATAATGCCACTTTGGTCAAGGACAAGAAACGAGCATTTATACCCTACGATTTTCATGTGGGGTTTTATATAGTGAAGGACACTGCTCAAGTGAAACAAGAGGGTTTGAGTCAGCTTGAATTCAGGTTATCGATAGGCTGGTTTCGCAAGCACCAACCTAAAGGCCTTGTCCTCCAACACACTTATGTAACATACCCAACCACCCACAGGCTAGGTACGTTAACTACAAGCCCGCCCTGGGACTTATTTCTCTTTCTGATACCTTATTTAGTTATTAAGGATGAATGAGAGAACAGATTTAATCACATGAAGTGCAATATCCAGCAAGAATGAGTAATCTACATATTATGTTAAATCATAATTAAATATACACAGCAGAAATACATTCATACACATGTAGATGATAATTAAATTACACAACGAAAATACATTCATGCACAGATATTAATATCACAAAAGAGAGCACTTATCTTTAAGAAAGGTGACACCAACTAGTTGTAGACCAAGGATGTTCCACCCAACCATAGACATTGTTGCTCCAAATCTCAATAGCAGTGTCACCCCCAAGCCAGGGCTATGAATCCACAAGGATGGTTCCAGAGTGTAATTGGGTTCCCAAACCAGTCAACTCTCATGCTCTCACAGGTTTCCCAACACCCACAACAATCCAAGTACCCAAATCTCTTCTACCCAGCCTGTGCCACCTGAGAGAATAGACTTCCACCCTTCTCTGCCATGCAGTCCCTCAGGCAGTCCTTATCCTTCTTGCCAGGGCTTCCAGCACAGTTAGTCCAGAATCTCAATGTTGGAGCTCTCAAGACTCGCAGATGTTAGAAAAACAGAGCATGGGCCAATGAATTTCAGACATGAAGGCCCCAGATCATAGCTAGATCACACTAGCGACCACTATAGCCAACTATCATGTGGCTACTTCTTCAACAGCTTTGTTTCCTTTCTCTTTTCCAACCAAGATGTATGTGAGGATGGGTCGATGAATGGGTCAGGGAGTGCATGGGAGTGTGTGAGGAAGGAACAGGTGAGTGAATGGGAAAAAAGTGCACAAGTCATCAGTCGAACCCCCCCATCGGACCAAAGGCGGGTTTAGGTAATCTTGTGGGGAAAACAAGAACCTCCTGGCCTTCCCCAAGAAGTTCACGTAACTGATCCCCTCTCTTAGACAAAAATGGTAATAAGAAAATAGGAATAACACTTAGTTCCTCAAGCTCCCTCTCTTGTGGAATCATAGCCCCCTATAACTCTAGTCCTTGTCTGTCTAGCATCTAGCGATGTGTTCATTATTATTAATGATCAAAACATTACATTTCTTGGGCATACTGGCCCTTTAATAATTGTTTGGCCACTCGGGCCTCTCATCATTGTAACAATACATTTATTTAAAAATGGGGGTTCAAAACCTGGGGTGTTACATCCCCTCCCCCTTATTTTGGCACTGTCCTTAGTGCATATACAAACAGAGATCAAAATCTCAAATTTATTCAAAAAGTTGTGGGTACTCTACCCGCTTGGCGTCTTCATGCTCCTAGGTAGCATCTTCAGGACTGTAGCAGGTCCACTAAACTTTTACTAGTTCTATAATTCGATTATGGAGCATTTTGACTTTTCTATCCAATGCCCACATTGGATGAACCTGAAAGTCTCCCTCCATCTCTACCTGAATCAGATGCTAATTAATAACATGGTTACGATCATGTACATATTTATTTAGTAAAGATACATGAAATACATTATGCACATTCATGGAAGCAGGCAATGCAAGCATGTATGCAATTGGCCCTATTCTGTCCAATATTTAAAATGGACCACAAAATCTGGCTACTAGATTTGTACAACTACCCAATTTCAAGGAGCTTTTCTTAGGCTTCACTTTCAAAAGTATATGCTCCCCTACTTTAAATTCTCTAACTGTCATGTTCTTGTCTGCATAAACTTTTTGTCTATCATGAGCTGCCTTTAAATTTTTCTTAATCTTGACCACTTGGTATTCCATGTCATTGAGCAACTCCGGCCCAAGTACCACTCTATCTCTTGGGTTGTCCCAACTCACTGGAGTATTGCTTTTCCTACCATACAAGGCTTCAAATGGGCTCATTCTCAATGAATCTTGATACCCATTGTTATATGCAAACTCAACCAAGTGTAAGTAATCTTCCCACTTAGATGGCTTATCCATCACATACATTCTCAACATGTCTTCAATTATTCGATTGACCCTCTCAGTTTTCTCATCTGTTTGGGGATGATATGTTGTGCTAAAGTTTATATTTGTGCCAAATCCTTTAAACAATCCCCTCCAAAAATTGGAGGTAAACTTTGTATCTCTGTCCGAGATGATTTTCCTAGGTATCCCATGCAAACTAACAATTTCCTTCATGAAAATATATGCAATATTAGTTGTTGTATGCATTGTCTTCACAGGCACAAAATGAGCAACCTTTGCTAATTTTTCAACCACCACCATGATTGAATCGTGTTGCTTATTCATTCTAGGTAATCCTGCGATGAAATCCATGGTGATCACTTCCCATTTCTTCTTTGGAATTGTCAATGGCTGCAACAAACCCGTTGGGTGCCTATGCTCGGCCTTCACCTTCTGACATTCCATACATCGAGTGATGTAATCAGCAACATCCTTCTTCATTCCCGGCCAAAATAATTGGCTTCTTACTATTGTAATTGTTTTCTAGTAACCGGGATGTCCAACATAAGGAACATCATGCATTTCCTTCAGTACCTAATTCCTCAGTTATCCAAAACTAGGAACATAGATTCTATTTTTATGCATGAGTAATCCATCTTCCTTTAACTCATACTCTTTTACTTGTTGTTGTACATTTCCTTGCTGTAAGTTTTCCTTTACCTATAGGTAATGTTTATCTATAACAAGAGCATCTAAAATTTCGCTCTTCAAGTCTGACTGATGCATACTAACAACAATAGCTTGCATGAGATGCACTCTTCTACTAAGTGCATCGACAACTTTATTCTCCTTTCCCTTGATATGCTTGATATCAAAGTCATATTCACTTAAAAATTCCATCCATCTTGTTTTTCTAGCATTCAAGGTCGGTTGTTCAAAAAGATACTTCAGACCAATGTGGTTTGTCCTTAATTCGAATTTCTTCCCCATGAGATAATGCCTCCACATCCTCAAGGAGTGAACAATGGCAGCAAGTTCCAAGTCGTGTGTGGAATAGTTCCTCTCATGTTCCTTAAACTTTTTGGACTCATATCCAATGACATGTCCATTCTGTGTGAGGACTCCCCCAAGTCCTTCCTTACAAGCTTTTGTACTTACCACAAAACTTTCATTTGGGTTAGTAATCTTTAATACAGGTGCACTAGTAAGTAATTCCTTCAACAGATTAAAATTATTTTTACACTTGAGTGTCCATTCAAATTTATCCCCCTTCTTTTGCAAAGAAGTGATGGGATGAGAAATATTAGAGAACCCTACTATGAACATTCTATAGTAGTCGACTAATCCCATAAAATATCTGATGTCTGACACATTTCTGGGTGTTGGCCATCCTCTAATGGCTTCAATATTCTCTAGATCTACTGTTATGCCCTACTCTAAAATAATGTGTCCCAAGTAATGGATCTACTTTTTATAAAAGAACACTTACTCAACTTGTCATACAACTGATGTTCTCTCAGTACCTGCAACACTAATATCAAGTGATTTTCATGCTCCTCTTTAGACTTAGAATAGATAAGTATGTCATCCAGGAATACTATGACAAACTTGTCCAGATGCACATGAATACAGCTGGTGCATTGGTCAATCCAAAAGGCACCACTACAAATTCATAATGCCCATACCTGGTCCTAAAGGTTGTCTTATGAATGTATTCTTCCTTGATTCGTACCTAATGGTATCGTGCCCTCAGGTCAATCTTTGAAAATATCTTTTCTCCTCTTAGTTGATCAAAGAGGTCATCAATTAGGGGTAAAGGATTCTTGTTCTTTATAGTGTACTTGTTTAGCTATCTTAAGTCAATACACAGCCTCAAGGTTCCATCCTTCTTTTTGAGAAAAAGTACCGGTGCTCCCCAAGGTGAAACACTTGGACATATGTACCCTTTCTTCAACAATTCTTCCAACTGCATTTGTAATTCTTTTAATTATGGTGTGCTCATTCTGTAAGGTGTTTTCGACACCGGGAAAGCTCCTGGCACTAAATCAATTGAGAAATCTATCTCCCTTCTTGGTGGAAATACGGGTATTTCTTGGAATACATCTTCAAATTCCTGTATCACTGAGAAATCTTCAAGGCCTGGCCTCTTTGTATCAACTGTCTCCTCCACATGGGCTACATACAGTTGACATCCTTTTCTAAAATATCTTTTTAGATGTAAGGCTGAAATCTTCCTTATAGAGATGGGCCTTGGAACTCCTTTCACAGTGCTTTGTTTTCCATTTCCATCAAGACATGTAAATGTCTTGTTATGACAATCTAGGACAGCATGATGATGATGTTTAGATCAGTACTAGTATTCACGCCATTAATACTTATGGAACAACTTCTGACCATATCATGGATTCTTCTTTTGGTTCTAGTGGCTAACTGAACCAAACTCGTTTTTCCAAGTTTACTTTTCTCCAAATGTAATCTATCCACTATTTTAGGATCAATGTAACAATGTCTTGCTCTTGAATCAATCAAAATAGCAATAGGCTGATTTATGATCTTACCTTTCACCTCGATCATATTGGACTGGTACTCTTCTTTTCGATCATTTAATGCTTCTTATGTTCTCCCCATATCTCCAATAGTTTTATCCTCTTGGATGTTGTGCACAGTCTTCACTCTGTCCTTTCTGTGTGGGAAATCCTTGTACAGGTCATATTCCTTGCATCCCCATTATTGGATCGATGGTCTTCCCCTTTTTCCCAAGGAGTCTTCCTTCTTGAAATCCTCCTTAGCATACTGATCTTGATGATTTCTATTAGGCGCATTCCTATTGAAGGGATGTTTGAATCCTTTCCTCCTTTGATCGGACTTTTCATTCTTCTTGTCCTTCCAAGATTTCTGTAGGGATTCTCTTCCCTGGCCTTGCTTGTACAAGTATCTATCCTTCCTGATGGCCTCAATCAAGGTCTTGGGTTCATCATACTTGATATTTTCCTTATAGAAGGTTGGAAATCCACTTATAAATATATGTATTTTCACTTTCTCATCACCAATGAACCTGACATACTTTAACAATCCCAAGAACTTCTTCTCATATTCTACCATAGTCATGCTTCCCAACCTGAGTTCAAAAAACTCTTGCATTTTCTTATCATAGAAATTCTCTGAGAGGTACTCCTTATGTAAGTAATTCTTGAATTTTTTCCAAGTGATCCTACTTTCATCAACATGTTCCACTTGCTTCAATTGGTCCCACCACACTACAGCTTTCCCGTGTAAATTGTAGGTGGCAATCTGGCTTCCAGGTTTGATGAATAGTTATGCAACCAAAAATATCTTTGGAGCCTAAGAAACCATGCCTCAGAATAATATTCCCTTTCCCTTTCAACATCGAAGGAAGGTGGCTTGAGCTTCCTCAGCTCCCCTTGCAAACAATCTACCTCTTGTTTCCTTCTCTTATGTCTGATAGGAGACACTTCTGGACTTATTACGGGGTCATCCGATGCATAAAAATTTATTCCTAAGTAAGGAGGTGAGTGGTGTCCATGAGCTCTGATGATACTTCTGGAATAGCCAACTCTCCCATGATCATCTCTTCTTTCATGGTACCTGCCTTCTTCCTCTTGTCTTGAGTTTGATCCCTTCTTCATTTGCCTCTGCAACTAATTCAAGCTCTGCAAAAATCGAGCATTTATCTATCTTTTCTATCTCATTAGTCTCTCATTGTCTTCTTTCTAGCTCTGCACTTCCATCTTCAGGCTTCTTACCATTTCTATTAACATTTCTTGCTCTTATTTTCCCTTGCGTCCATTGGACTCTGTCTCTACATTACCAATCCTCGTATTCTATCCTTTGGCCTCCTTTTCATGACTAGAGGCTCCCTTTCCTTATTTCATTTCATCAATATGCATCCTGATATGATGCGCTTAAGACTCTTAATTATACAAAATGTGCAAGCATCCATTTTGTTAGAATTATGTGTATGATAGACAAAAAAAAATTCCAAATCATGCTACAGGTCTCTCTCTTGTTTTTGTTCATGGAGATTATATCCCCATTCTTCAAGAATAATAGTGTCCCATTATCCTTCACCGAAACAGAGTTTCACCCTACGCAGGCGCTTCCTCCAAACCACCTCCCCAGGTGATCTCGGCTAGAAACTATGGCTGAATCATCCCTTAGCACTTTTATGTCTCGGAGACAACCAAATATTCCCTTAGCCCTCCTTTCCTCAGCTCTCGATCTACATATGATCATGGCCACAACCCCGTGCTTAGCTAAAAGGCTCTTTTCCAGAGCTTCTGAACTTTAGGACTTTCAACCAGGACCAGATCAATGGTCATCGTCCTCTCTCACGATCGACGATTGAGATCCACTTCGAAACTCCGCGCTTTGGGAGTCTCAACTTTTATGTCTTTCCTCCTCCCGAAGAGCCTTTACCTAGAGTTCCTGATCTTTCAATAGCTGTCCTCCCAGAGATCAATGGCTGTGAATCGTTTTGGCACTTCAGGCTTCAGAATTTTCAAACTTCCCTCCTACACTTTCTTGTGGAGTGATTTTACCCGCAGTCAACGCTACTTCGATGCGTGTCCTCTGGAATCGACGGTCGATATATACTTTGGAATTCGGGCCTTTGGGATTTTTTGACCCAATGAAACTTGTCACATTATTCCCTTCTAGAGTGCCCAGTCTTCCAGACTACATGATCTGTCACCATGTGGTCAAACGTTGGAAGCAGACAAGTGGCCCAACCAGGAGGATGACATGTGTCATGTTCTAATCGAATTTTCAATGTTCCAAATGCCCAAATATTACTGACATATGGCACACATCCCATGTTTCCATGTCATCCCAAGTAACATCATCGTGCCTCATCACTTCGGCTCTTTGTTCTTTGGGAGTTTTCAAACTAGCACACTTCCAATTCTCTCGAACTCTAAATTCCTGAATTGGCCAATCTGTCACCACGTGTCCTCCTAGATCGGATGACCAAGATTCACTTCGGGTCTTCACCAAAAGTCCATGGATATTCTCCATGTGTCCTCCTCAATCTGACGGCTATGATTTCTTCAGGGCTTTAGACTTCGGAGATCTCAGACTTATTTGGCCCCACTGGCTTTTATTCAAAGTCATGGATCTAGTGACGCATGGCTCTCGGAAGATCAATGGTTGAGATCTTCTCGGGTTATCGGACAGTCGAGATTTACTCTGGCTATCCATCTCTCTAAGCTTCGGGAGTCTCAAATATCAACTGAAACCTTTCGAATGGATTCTTCTGGAGATACTAATATGTTGACACGTAACCTCTTGGCAATCGACGGTCAGGATCTACTTTGGACTATCCAACAGTCGACATTTTACTTCGGGTCTCTAGCTCTCCGGGCTTAAGGATTTCTAAACTCAACTTCTCCTTGCTCACTCTTTCCTAGGGTGATTTCACCGAGAGCACATGATCGATTGATGAGTGTCTTCCTATGGATCGATGGTTCCCAACTACTTTGGCTATTTGGAGTTTCGATGTTCGAGCCCTAACCTATCACATCACTGCATGCCTTTCAATTTTTGAGAGCATGCATCGGTGGTTTTGGAGTAACCTTCTTCTCTCCCCACAATTCTCTTGATGCTAACACATAACCCCTCGGGGAAACCATGGCTTGGATTGCGGGACCTCCTTGGGAAATTATCTCCCGTGCAAATCAGTTCCCTGCAATGCCTATTGGTCGTTGACCTCTCTCTCCAAGGGGATCCGATGGTCATGACCTTTAACTTGCTTCCTTTTCATCGGACGACCCATGTTTACCTGTCCTCTGATCCAATGATCCTAGATCTCCCCGATCCTACAGTGGCGATCGCTCCCGAATTAAAAAGGAACGGTCATGATCCTTCGAACCCTCACAGAGGTTCTATGACGTTATGTCTCCTACGTAGCTTCTGCAACACCATTCCTCCTGAGATTTTCAAATTCACGGTCAAAGTTTGATCTCGAACATGAGATTCTGACCAACATACCTGGCCCAAACCGACCCGGTGTTTCAACCAGAAGATCTGATACCAATATGTAACATACCCAACCACCCACAGGCAAAGTATACTACCTGCAAGCCCACCCTAGGACTTATTCTCTTTTTGATACCTTCTTTATTTACTAAGGATGAATAAGAGAACAAATTTAATCACATGCAGTGCAATATCCAACAAGCATGCGTAATCTAGAGATTATGTTAAACGATAATTAAATATACACAATGGAAATACATTCATACACATGTAGATGATAATTAAATTACACAGTGGAAATGCATTCATACATAGATAGTAATATCATGACAGAGAGCACTTATCTTTAAGAAAGGTGACACTGACTGGCTGCAGACCAAGGACGTTCCACCCAACCATAGACATTGTTGCTCCAAATCTCAACAGCAGTGTCACCCCCGAGCCAGGGCTATGAATCCACAAGGATCGTTCCATGGTGTAATTGGGTTCCAAAACCAGTAAGCTCTCAAGCTCTCACAGGTTTCTCGACACCCACAACAATCTAAGTACCCAGCTCTCTTCCACCCAGCCTGTGCCACCCGAGAGAATGGACTTCCACTCTTCTCTTCCACATAGTCCCTCAGGCAGTCATTCTCCTTCCTACCAAGGCTTCCAGCACAACTGGTCTAGAATATCAATGTTGGAACTCTCAGTACTAGAAGTTGTGAGAAAAATAGGGCACAAGTCAATGCATTTCAGATATGCAAGCCCCAAGTCATGCTTGGATCACACCATCAACCACTACAACCAACTATTTCGTGGCTATTTCTTCAACAACTATGTTTCCTTTCTCTTTTCCAACTAAGAAGCAGGTGAGGATGGTTCGATGAATGAGTCAGGGATTTCATGGGAGTGCGTGCATGGGAGTGTGTGAGGAAGGAACAGGTGACTAAATGGGAAAACAATTCACAAGTCATGATTCGAAACCCCCCCCCCCCCATCAGACCAGAGGTGGGTTTAAATAACCTCGTGGAGAAAATAAGAACCTCTTGTCCTTCCTGAAGAAGTTCACATAATCAATCCCCTCCCTTAGACAAAAAGGGTAATAAGAAAATAGGAATAACACTTAGTCCCTCAAGATCCCTCTCTTGTGGAATCATAGTCCCCTATAACTCTAGTCCTTGTATGTCTAGCAGCTAACAATGTGTTCATTATTATTAATGATCAAAACATTACATTTAATGGGCATATTGGCCCTTTAATAATTGTTTGGGCACTCAGGCCTCTCAGCATTGTAACAATACATTTATTTTAAAAATGGGGGTTCAAAACCTGGGGTGTTACAGCTTCACAAGTATCTTCCTATTGTTCATATGCGCATGACAAGTTTGAGGATCATATTTTTACAGAATGTGCTCCTGATTAGGAGGAGGTATTACAAAGGAAATCTAACCTGAACATGACCAGGTTCAAAGCTATTAGCATGGATGATCACGTTGAAACAATAGAGCAGTCGGCTCAAGAATCTCTCAGGGTTAGGTAATAAATCAAAGTAGCATAAACCATAGAGCCACAAAGGAGCGGGTTGTTGTTACTAGAAGGAGCCCAGAGAGTCATTGACCAGCCATAGAATGACCCTCAAATCATAGAAATGATTGAGGATCCCCTCGGATGACCCAATTAAAATCAAAGAGGAGCCAAATGGATCAGAGTCAATACAATTGGAGGAAATCACCATTATGGAAAACCCCAGAGTTCCATCACCACAGATTATAGCATCGATGACCATTCCAAGCTAGTTTGAAATCCTAAGAACACCAAGAGAAACAAGTGTTTCAAATCCTCAGTTTGATCTAATAACCATCTATGATGATGAGGATAATTTGGAGGTCTCACTAATAAATCTGATACCAATTACAGAGGAGAAGGAACTTGAGAAAACATCTACTCTAAGTCATGATGCATCAATTCAAAACCCTCAGCAGGGCGACCATGTGGTCAAAAGTGTCCTAGACACTGAGTTTCTTGATCTATCAGAGACCCTGAAAGACAGCTTCAAAGAGGAGATAGGATCAGGTGGACAGAAAGAGGAAGTTCAATAGCAAGAGATCAGCACTTCAACAGATGATTACCAAGTAAGTATTGAACCTATCACTAACTCTTTAGTTTTTCTCGATACCTCACCAGCCGATGAACACCAATCGGAGGTCAAGCCATCAGAGCATATGAAAGAAGTACAAAAACTGGTCCTAGAACAAATACACACAATAGGGATCTTGGTCGACACTCTAACCCGGGGGGGGAACAAATACTTGAGAAGACTCACGTTGGATAGCTCGATTCTCATCACCACGGAGGAGAAGGTGCTCAGTACAGAACATGCAAAGACATCTGAGCTCATTGGCACAGGGATGGCTATCACTGATGCCACGTTGGATCAAGCAAGGCGAGATGAAAAGGAACTGGTCGCTACACTAAAGGAGCTAGATCATATACACCATTTGGAAAAATACTATCATGACTCGATGCAGGCAACGATGTTTCTTAAGAGTAAGTTCCAAGATGCTTATGCAAAGTTCACAAGAGAAATACATATTTTCACTACAAATATAACCAATTTCCAAGAAGATACCCTTATGGCACTAGAAACCTACAAGGATGTGGAGAGATGGTATGAAAAAGAATACCAAGTTGTAGAAATAATTGACTACATCAGCATAGTATAGAAGGATCGAGATACAGAGGAGCATGGTATTCTAGTGCTAAGGGATAGAAACATCTCTTGGATTAGGAAAGCAGCTGAATACTGGGTAAGTATGGCCCAGGAACCTCAGTGGGAGATACATAAGAAGTGGGACGAGTGCGAAAAAGGATGGAAAAATATCAATCGGGAGATGAAAGGCATTGGCCTCCCAGAATTCTGCCCACCCGAAAGCTTTGTCAACCTGCATGACATAGTCAAGCGACATGCAGAACAAGACTCAGCATGGGCATTGGAGATTGCATAGGTGGAAAGCATGACATGAGGTAAAATACAATAGTTTATGGAACATGTGATCAAGGCTCATGTGGTTCTCCAACAATTGAGTGCCAAGGTTATCAAATACAGAGAACGGGTGGTAGAAGTGAAAGAAACATTTCAACCCTGATGGATGAGCACAGGTTCCCATATTCTAACACATGCAAGGATCTCTTCGTCAAGTGGTCTGAATATGAGAAGATTCATCCACTCTAGTAGGACCACGATATGATTTCCAGAGAACCAAGAGATCAAGTGCCACATGGCACTATTGTGTTTTACTTAACTTAAACTTGTAGTGACTATTTTTAATTAGTGATTCTTTATAAATAAAGGGATTGACCTCTTTAGAAGAGGTCGATGGTTTTAGGAAAATAACCTCTTTTTGGAATTGTAAAGAACTATTTTTGAACAACCTTAATTAAGAAGTATTGTTTAGGACTAGAGACAAAATTCAGTTTTTCATCAAAGGCATTATGTAATTGGATTGAGGAGGAATTACTTCCAACTTTTATTTCATAATTGATGTTATAATGAGTAAGAGTTTCTTAATCTATTGATAAGTTATCTGTTTCAATATTTTTGTAGTTATTTTGTTCTTAATGATGGAAACCAAATCATTGTGTTAATGTGTGATTGATGTTAGAGCTAAGGAAACTATTTTTCTTGCAATCATCTTGTTACATGCGTATCTTTCTTATGATAATTGTATCTCAGTCAATGATGAAATACCAGAAAGTTAATGTATTAGTACTAGGCTTGTAATAGGTGTGAATATCTTTGTTTTCATGCTTGAGCATGGGGGTTATCCCAAGCTCATTCTTCTTTAGTAGTTAAGAATCCCTTCTATCAGTTGGTTTATACCAACACATCCCATTTTATCAGAATCATCTAATAAAAGAAAATACAAAAAAGAGAACATTTAAACTACAGGAGGAACTTTCATAGGAATATATTCTGTCAATCACCAAGTAAAGCCCATCAATAAATTAGCTAAATTGAAAGATATGGAGAACCATTCCATTATCAAACGTTGTAGAGTCTAATTGGGCCTCTAAGGTGGGTTTGGTTCCTGGTGTTGAGTTAAAGGGATCTCGGACCCCTAAACAAAATTGGTGCTAGAAGGAGGGATTGAATGAATGGCTAACAACATTCTTGATATAATATTTCGCATAGCCGACAGATTCAAAATAGCCGACATGCATGGCTAGTCATTCTCAAGACAACCCACATACAGAGAGTACTCCTGAAATGAGTAACTCACCCCAGCACAAGGAAGAAAACCTATTCTCTGAAATACTTTACGCTCTTCCCCACGAGGAGTTGAACCAATTCAGAAGAATCACAAGACCTTACGCTCAGCAAATTGGATCGTTTCCCTTAGCCCCGTTACTTTCACATAGAAAACAAGTAATAAGAACAATGGTAGATACCCCCAACCAGGTTTTCATTCACACAGTAGAAGACCTGATAGATTTTTCCCTCACTGAGATCAAACAACCCCTCAATCTGATCCCTGAAACACTAGCTGGTAACTACTCTAATCCCGGCGATTTTGAATCTGACGAGGAAGGGTTCAAATCGGATCACTTAGTTTTAGAATTGGATGACATGGAGGATAACAATGACAATAATGAATAAAGGAGGAATCCACCTCCAAATAATCAACCTTGGTTAGCTAGAAATTCTCTTTAAATCCTAGGACGGGTACATAACCTCCCTCGACATCCAGAAAAGTTTCTTCCCAAGTTTGAACCTGAAACCTATGGATTAATTGAAGACCACATTAAAAATTTTATACTAGCTATAAGACTTATGAACATACAACTGAGCAGGATCTGGTATGAAAGATAGAATCGGGTTAATACCATAACCTCCAGTCTTTCTTTCCTAGGGGCTAGGGGTGGTTTTTGGCTCTCCACTTTCTATGCCAAACAACTGTAGATTATCCATAGGACTGAACATCGTACATAGGATAGGTCTCATTAAATATTCAACCACCTAACCTGACTTATTCCTTCACTTGCGAGCTACAGATCATATGGACATGAGGATGTAGTATGTAGACTTTTTCCCTATGCCTTTGAGAATTTAGCCTCAACTTGGTATTTTAACTTGCCCGTAGGGTCCATAACTAGTTGGACAAAATTTCAAAAAGATTTCTTAGAAAAAATTGCAAAAGAAACCACCACATGAGCTTTGATGGCAGAAATCTTCGTCGCCACCATGAGTTCAAAAGAGAAGGTTAAAGACTTCAATCAATGGTTTACCACTATCCTGAACAAATTTCAAACCGAAGCTAAACCTACTCGGGAGTTGCAAATTGAGGTATATGGTAATTCTCTCCCTGCTTCTATTTCCATGTTTGTGAAAAGGAATACCAAACATACCCTAGCTGAAAATTTCAAGGAAGAAAAAATGATTGAGTTCCAAATGAAGGGATGCAAAGAGGGCCAGGTCTCACTAGTTAAGAAGGAAGTTTAGCCTCCACCTAGGAGAGGATTGTTGTTGACTAGACCTCTGGGAAAAAAAATAGAACAAGGTCCTGAAAAGGGAAGCGGAGACATAGAATACCTACAATGGATGATAAATAAACTATCAAATGAAATCGTAGACATGAGAAGAAGTGTCGGGGAAGGAAACCAAGGTCAAAGGCCCTATAAACCCTTTTTCAAGAGAAAATCACCTTTCAAAGTGATTGAAACTCCCCCATCCAACTTAAAAATCGACTTGGGTAATGTAGCATTTGACTCTTTCTGTACGTATCATCAAGAGAAACATTCTAAAAGAGACTATCCCCAATGGGTGCATGCTATAAATTTAATGGCCAATCAGTTCCTAGATGAAGTTTCCCTTACAAGACAATCAAGCATCTCAACGATAAACATCATCGATCAGGAGGAAGTTGAGCCATTAGAAGAAACAACCATGTTGTTATGGGATCTTGACTTACTGATCCCTCTCGATGATGTATTTGAGGTTTAAGAACCACCCACTGAGGTTTCAGATGTGAAAACATGAAGTAAGGGTCAATCGGTCTCAAATGACCTTACCATTGTCCAATATTTGAGGGACAAACAAATAGTCAATCACTCAAAAGCACCTTTTATCTCCCAAAGAAATCCTATAAACATCCATACACGTGAATCACCCAAAATAGACTACAACATAGTAGAAGACTTTAAAAAGTTGAAGGCTAATGTGTCGGTCATGGACATGTGTAGAATTCCCCGGCAAAAGGACTTTATGTTACAAGCCTTAAATTCAATATAAGCCCCTATAAAAATCACTGACCTAGGGGAGGTTCCATCTCCCACAGATCTAAAGAATAAACCAAATGTGACCGTTTTCTCTGTAGATAAAAAAGGAAAGCCTTTTGTCCCACCTTTCCTTTCCACTTTTGAAGTCTTCAACAAAATCCTCCATAATTTTTTAGTTGACTCGGGGGCATCCTCTAATGTCATGCCATTATCTATCTGCAATAAATTAAATGCAGTTTCGCTCAAAAGTGATAAACATGTTATACAACTAGACATAACTCAGGTAAAAATTATTAGGGAACTTAAGGATGTCATGATCAGAATGGCTACACACCCAAAATTTGTTCAATTAATTGACATCATTGTAGTAGATATACCAACAGCTTATGGATTGTATGTAGTCCATATTGGTCTGATAAATTGAATGGATACTTTAGCACGGACTGGGATCACCTATGGTTGTCATTAAAGGGACATACCAACATGATTAGGATCGATAGGGAGAGGTATCTCAAACATACTATCATCGATTTAGAAGCCTTCAACGAACCCTTGTCAGAAGATTTACCCATGCTAGGAAACTACTCCTGTGATTCTGATTTCAACAATTTTTCTCCTCTCTCATCTGAGGTACCTCTCACTCAAAACTATGAAATGGATTTTCAAGTGAATCTACTGGTAGCGGTAGAAGAAAGCCTCTTCTACCAAGAACCTATGTTGGAAACCGCAAACAAGGTATGTGGAGATGAGGAAATAACTAGGCATGAAGAAGCTGGTAAATTTCTCTCACAATTTTGGACGATGTACTTTGATGGGTCTAAATCGCAAGAAGGGTCAGGAGCACGATGTATCGTCATAGACCCAAAGGGGAAGCAAAATTTCTTGCCCTACAAACTAGAATTTGAATGCACTAATAACATTGTTGAGTATGAAGCTTTGGTTCAAGGACTAAAGAAATCTACAGACTTAAATATTAAAGAACTGAAAGTTTTCAGGGACTCTAAAATTATCGTCATGCAAGTAAAGAATATTATACATTGAAACTTACCCAACTTGAGGAATTATCAGCAAGAGGTGCATAGGCTAATAGAACATTTTGAGGCCTTTAATATTACTGCAGTTCCCAAGACAAAGAATACTCTTAAGTATTCCCTAGCTATTGCAGCCTCAAGGCTATCCCCTTTAGAATACTATGAATCATCCAAGTTCACTGTGGAACTACTCTACAAACCATCAGTACCCAAAAATATTTCTAATTGGAAGGTTTTTGAAGGAGATGAACAAATTATAGACTTTCTAACCAATCAGAAAAATTTTAAAGATCTGGTTATTGATGATGAAGTATTCCAAGAGAAACTAGCAGAAACTGATTTCCATGAACGAAAGGGAGAAACATATCACTCTAGTAATAAGCCAAGGTTTCATACGATACCGAAAGGGGTATCCAATTTGGAGAACCTTTTCGACCTGAGGGAAGTATTTAATGGGTCAACGAACACAAAGACAGGGAGCTCATGTCCCATATACAAGACTATAAATCTAGGAACCTCAGAAAACCCTAAGAATATAAATCTAGAAAAAACAGTGTCTAAAGAAGAAAGGAAATCTTATATCAAAATTTTTAGAGAATATCAAGATGTTTTTGCATGGTCCTACCGAGAATTTAAAAATTATGACACTCACATTATTCAACACACAATCCCATTAAAATCTGGAGTAAAAACCTTTCAACAGAAGCTCCAGAAGTACCATCCATCTATGGAACCCCTCATGTATCAATAATTATAGAAATTACTAGATGTTAAGAATATCTTTCAGGTTATACACTCTTCCTGGGTAGAAAATTTGGTTCCTGACAGGAAAAATTTTGGGGAAATCTGCATGTGTGTAGATTTTAGAAATATTAACAGAGCATGAGAAAAGGAAAACTACCCAGTCCCACCCATGGAACAGCTCTTGCAGACTGTGTTTGGTTATGAAATGTTCTCCCTTTTAGACGGTTTTTCAGGATACAACCAAGTTCTAGTTTCAGAAGAAGACCAATTGAAAACTACCTTCCAAACCAAGTGGGGAAATTTTTCTTATAAATGCATGCCCTTCGAGTTGATTAATGCAGGAGAAAACTTCCAAAGGGCCATGGACATAGATTTCTGGGGATTGATTAACAAATGTGTTTTAGTATACATGGACGGTGTGATTATGTATTCAAAGAACAAAAAAGATCACATCCAACATCTAACCTAAATTTTCGAAAAGTGTAGGAAGGGAAATTACTAGGTCATATTACTAGGAAGGGAAATTAATAGGTCATATTATATCTCAAGAAGGAATTTGAATAGACCCAGAACAAATAAAGGAAATAGCTCAGCTTCCCTTACCCCACAACAAAAAGGCTATGCAATCCTTCTTTGGGAATATTAATTTTTTGAGGAATTTCACGCCCGATTTCAATGAAATTATCAAACCCTTACAAAAAATGATTCGCAAGGATGTTGATTTTAATTGGGATGATGAGAGACAATATGCTTTCAACAATATCAAGACTGCAATATCTCAAGCTCTGGTGCTGCGAAGTCCCAACTTTAGTAAATATTTTTTCCCCTATACTTTCGCCTCCAACCAATCCTTAGTTGTAGTTTTAACCCAGAAGGATGATGATAACAATGAAGCATCAATATCATTCATGAGCACTAATCTCCAAGGGGATGAATTGAATTACCCTGTTATAGAAAAATGAGCTTATGTTGTGTACAAAGTTGTAAAACATTTCATATCTTACATCCTAAAAAATCATACAAAAGCCATCGTGCCTCATTCTGCAGTCTGATCCCTATTCACTCAACAGGAGATGGGGGAGAGAAGAGGAAATTGGATGGAAGTTGTCCAAGAATTTGATCTAGATATAAAACCTGTCAAACTAGTGAAGGGACAAGGATTGTGTAAACTGGCCACAAAATCCCAAGACCGGATAAATGAAGACCTTGTGTGGAAAAATGACTTAGCATTATGGTGTAGTGAAGCTTTCTACGTTCCCCCAGGGCAATATTATTGGTATGGAAAATTGTTTTACCTCATGCATCATGGGACTTGCCCAGAAAACCTTAACCCAAAGGAAAGAAGAGCTCTTAGACTAAAATATGCACAATATTGCCTCATAAATTCAGTACTTTTCCGCACAAATTATGATGGGGTACTCTTGAGATGTCTCAAACGTGAAGATGCAGAAAAGGTTCTGGGGGAGATTCATGATGGTCTTGTAGGTGGACACTTTGCAGGGAATACCACTGCTTACAAAATATTAAGAGTTGGCTATCACTGGCCTACTCTATTTAGGGATGCTCATACATACGTTAGAAACTGTAAAACTTGTCAAATGAGTGAGGGGAGAGAGAAGAGAGCAGTTGTCCCACTCCAACCAGTGACCATATCTAGACCATTCGAGCAATGGAGGTTAGACGTCATAGGGGATATTACCCTAAGTTATTCAAAACAACATAAATACATACTGACTTCCACAGACTATTTTACGAAATGGGCAAACACCATCCCTCTAACTCACATGAATGAAAAGGCTATAATCCAACTCATATAACAACAGTTGATCACGAGGTTTGAGATGCCCTCCATTCTTGTGTTCGATAATGCGGCTTATTTTTCTTCCACTATATTAAAAGAGTTTGCTCTAGACAAAGGAATCATAATCAAATACTCTACAAACTACTATACATAAGGAAATGGGGTGGCAGAATCAACCAATAAGAACCTAGTGAGGATATTGAAGAAAACAGTTGTAGAAAATCAGAGGAATTGGCATAGTTCGCTTCATAATGCCTTATGGGAAGATATAGTAACACCCATGGAAGATATAGGGAACTCCCCATACTTTCGGGTATACGGACAAGAAGCCATTCTCCCAAATGGGTTATATCTTCCATCCCTTTAGCTTGCTCAGGGTGCAAGAGGACAACCCTCATCAGTTATTCAATAGAGAATTGATACCCTCCTCATCCTTGAAGAGGAAAGGGAGAAACCAAAATCAAATTTCGGCGCTCATCAGCAAATAGTTAAAATATGGTTTGACAAGCATAAGGCCAAAGAGAAGAATTTTGAAGTAAGACACTTAGTCCTAAAATGGGATAGAGCAAATGAACCCAAGGGAAAACATTCGAAGTTCCATAATTTATGGATCGAACCTTTTCAGGTATCCAAAAAAATTGGGGCAGGAACGTATCGGTTGCAAAATATGAGGGGGGAACCTGACACCCTCCCGGTGAATGGCCAAGACCTAAAATAATATTTCTGTTAAAAAACAATTTGTGTGTGTGTGTGTCTTTTAATGTTATTTTTTGATTAGGATAAATGTGTAGGTGTAAGGTAGACTGATTGCAAAGTCCTTTTATTCCTGTATTTTCATTTGTTTGGTATCTTCTTGTAATAAAGTTGTGTTCTGAAAAGCATTGGTTGACCCAAATCAATATGGTGTAGCAAACTCTTCTCCTAACTCACGTTTACGTGCAACATAAGAAACGTTAGACAATTGTTTTTTTCTTCAAAGACTTATATATCTTGTCTTTGCAAACAAACAACCTTAGTGAGTGGTGAAGTGTCCGCCTGGTGGTCTAGTAAAGCCTAAAGGGAAATATGGAAAGTTGGACAGGACCACATGTACCTATAGACATAGCTAGGAGGAATTTCACATTAACCATTTCATATTGCAGATAGCAGATGTCCTCCTCTCCCACTCACTCAAGGCATCTCCGCCAGAAATAAATCAATTATATTAAATGAGTGAAAAGTAGGAGAGGGTATGAAGATAACTCTGTCGGGGCTATGGATGCTCACTGGCAGCGTAGCAAGGTATGTGACACCGGGGTGACTCTGCCAGGTCTATGGATGCTCACTAGAAACAGAGAAACACCGTAGCGAGTGAATAATGATAACTAAAATGGCCTCGAGCCAATGAATACCTTACTCGGCTCTTGTCAAAAGGGGGTGTGGGTCACAGTCGAGGAAAGAAGGTGGAATAAGGGTTAAACTCCATAGGTGAACCCGAATTCATGAGCCAAGAGAATTTTACATCCATGGATAGAAAATACTCTAATAAAAGCAAAGTCAGTTAGTTTCTCAGCCAGCTTCTGCATCAGCAAATCTTGAGGGAAGGAACATAGATTTTGCTTTCACCCAGAGAATCGCTATTTTTTGAGCGCTCAACAAATCCTAAAATCTTTTATGAAATTCTGTCACTTTTGGGTACCACTTGTTTTATTTTGTTTTGTTGTATGAATTGAGTCCATTGTGGATGGATTGCTAATTTTGTTTTCATGTCTTTTCATCAATCAAAATGGATTTTTTTTAGCATGTCAATGTGAAAACCTTTGTGTCTGAAATAACTTGGCATTCTAACTAAGAATATGTAGCTAAAATGGTGACTAGCGCACTTGTCTTTGGCATCGGCAAAATCCAAGAAAGTAAAATGACCATATAGTAACAATAATCGTTGATCGTCGATGTATCATCGACATCGTTAAAAGGCGGAGTAAATTTGCACTAGTTATTCACGAAGAAGATTTAGGATTTAGCCGATTTCCCATCGGCGTTGGCGAAATACGAGAGGGATAAACATTTGCATGATCCATGATAAACCCTCGATAGTAGATGGAAGATGCATTTGTTTGGGGTCAGTGAAATCTCAAAGGGTTAATTCAATGAAAATTTTTGCATGGACAAATCGTCGATCACCGACCCTGATGCACTTTCGACATCGGAAATTTTCGAGGGGGTTAATCCGAGAACACTTGGTTAAGCTTATTGTCGATCACCGATCCTTGATACTTTTCGGTGACGACAGGGTAGGATATTTTGTTAAAATTATTAGCTAAAGAAAATTCCTCGATTCCAAATAACACGATTAAATGAAGACACCAGTTTCAAGTACCACATGTCTTTTCCACATAGGCATTTCATACAACCTTGTTTTGTCCCAAGTCACCTTAGGTTTTCTTATGTCCTAGTCAAACTTTTGAGTCAAATTTCCCATGTCATCTCTATATGGAAATATGGATCGACGTCGGGGTTTTTTCCAGGAGATATCAACGAACAATGTTTAAAGAGAAGCCCCGATTCTAGATCCACCATTTATATTAGAGAAACAATGGGATGTTTTCAACACAATATACGATCGGATTCTTCCATTTAATAGGCCAGTAAATGTTTTTCTCCACATATGTTTCTACCCCATGCACCGACTGAACATCGGGAATTTGAAATCATCGATAGACCACATTATAGCCCACTCTTGTGCCTCCAAAATACGATTGAATTTAATTTTAAACATAATGAAGATCTGGTGGAAAATTTTGTAGAACCGCACTCATACCCTGAATTTAATAACTGATGCAACAAGGTAAGTATGATTTTTGTTTAAATCATTGAGACAACTTCGAACACCTCCATTTTGCACACGAGTTTCCATTTCCAGAGTAGCCGAAGAAGTGAAGAGAGTGTCTCAATAAGTTGTGTTTGATTGTCAGACTATCAAAACCAGGTTAAGCTAGAAGAAGAGGTATGTGTTAAATTTTATCATCTCTACGGTCGTAATTTGTTATATATCATCATTTGATCTTTTACACAGTGTCTAACTATGTTCTAGCTGTAGAAAAGAAAAAAATGCCTCAAAGAAAGCCAACGACCAAACGCTCACCGAGGGCACCAAAGTTAAAGGAGGTAGAGATTGGTGAAGGTTCTTCTCCTAGTATTGCAAGGCAGTTAGAATACATTCCCAGGGTGGAACTTGTCATTAAAACCTCAACCAAGAAAGCATTCATTCAAGCCCCAACTTTTGGAGATACAGAAGTGACCATTGGATCCAAAATAATGCTCCCACAGTGGGGAGATCTATTCAATAGAATCAACAATGAGGATTACCCAGAGTTTATCCCACACAACAACCCGGATGTAAGGGTGCTCGACAACCAAGTTTTCCCGAAAATTTGGTGGTCATGCTTTCACATGGTATCCTACCAAAATCTAGTTTTCCCATGCATCGAGACCCCGAGTTGGTTAATTGATCACATAGATGTGCATAAATTCATAATCAATGATGAGAATGGCGGGTGTGTCAAATTTTTTCTCCGAACAAAATTCCATAAGTACTACAATCTTAGGGACCCAGAGGAGAGGTTGAACACATACTTTGTGGTGAAGTTTTATGAAGTCAATGACACCAACCGATTGATGACCTCATGGTGGAAGGAGGACAAGAAATTTACAAACCGAAGCAATGGCTGGTATGGAACAGTGAATCTGAGGGTGCCATATATCTACCTAATGGCTCTCATATACCGGTTATACAGGGAAAAGGACTGCGCCAAGTTCTCATAGGAATAGATTTCCCTGGTGTACATTGTGGCTATTTCGGGGAGTAGTTTCAACTAGGGAGAAATCATCTCCAAGCAATTGAGCACCAATGCATTGCAGGATCAAATGTTGAAAGAAGGAGAATCTCTTTCTTTTCACATGGCATCGTACCTGTTAGATGTAATCTGCACAAGGAATGTCTTCGTCGGTATGAATTTAAGTTGGCACATTGCAGAACTTCCTGTGCATGTCTAATTCAACATCCTATGGGAGAACAGGTACAAAAATTCTTACGCCCTTATTTGCGATGAATTCATCGCCAATATTTATTTCATTATATTTAAAAAGGAATTACCAAGGCTATATGTAACGGCCAAGAAAATGATATTGAAATTAGGCCATTGGTATCTATATGAGCACACAACCTATATTAGGGTGTTTGGGGCCATCGAAGCACAACATTTTCTCCATGCTCATGTCCCAGATCGGCTCATCGTAGGAAAAATCTGTTATCAGACTATCCTACAGGGTTATAATGCCACTTTTGTCAAGGACAAGAAATGAGTATTTTTATCCTACGGCTTCCATGTGGGGTTTTATATAGTGAAGGACACCACTCAATCCAAACAAGAGGATTTGAGTTAGCTTGAATTCAGCTTCCCAAAAGGACGATTTCACAAGAACAATCCTAAAGGCCTTGTCCTCCAACACGCTTCACAAGTCTCTTCCTGTTGTTCATACGTGCATGACAAGTTCGAGGATGCTATTTTTACAAAATGTGCTCAGGATTGGGAGGAGGTATTAAAAAGGAAATCTAACCCAAACATGACCAAGATCAAAGATATTGGCATGGATGATCAAGTCGAAACAATAGAGCAGTTAGCTCAAGAAGCTCTCAGGGTTAGGGAAGAAATCAAAGCAGTAGAAACCACAGAGGCACAAAGGAGAGGGTTTTTTTACTAGAAGGAGCCCAGAGAGTGACCCTCAAATCACATAAATGATGAGGATCCCCTTGGATGACCCAATTAAAATCAGAAAGGATCCAAATGGCTCAAATTCAATACAGTTGGAAGAAATCACCGGTCAAGAAAACCCTAGAGTTCCATCACCACAGATTAGAGAATCGATGATCATTCCAACCCAGTTTGAAAGCCCAAGAACACCAAGAGAAATAGGTGTGCCAAATCCGTTGTTTTATCTAATAACCATATATGATGATGAGGAGATTTCGGAGCTCTCACTAATAACTTTGATACCAATTACAGAGGAGAAGAAACCTGAGAAAAAATATGCTCTAAGTCTTAATGAATCAATTCAAAACCCTCTATAGGGAGACCATGAGGTTGAAAGTGTCTTAGACACTGAGTTTCTCGACCTATCAGATACCCTGAAATACAGCTTCAGAGAGGAGCTAGGATCAAGTGGAAAGAAAGAGGAAGTGCAACAGCAAGAGATCGTCACTTCAACAGATGATCACCAAGTAATTATTGAACCTATCACTGACTCTTCAATTTTGGTTGATACCTCACCAATCGATAAACACCAAACAAAGGTCGAGCCATCGAAGCATATGAAATAAGTACAGGAACCCATCCTAGAACAAATACACACAACAGGGAGCCTGGGAGACACTCTAACATGGGGGGAACAACAAATTCCTGAGCTTGTTGATGAGGTCATCGATATACATGCAATCTCTTATGACAGGAAGAGGAAAGATATCATGAAAAGGACCAACAAGAAGAGAAGACTCATGTTGGATATCTCGATTCTCATCACCACAGAGGAGAAGTTTCTTAGTACAGAACATGCAAAGACATATGATCTCATCGACATAGGGATGTCTATCAATGATGCCACATTGGATCGAGAAAGGTGAGATGAAAAGGAACTGGGCATTGCACTAAAGGAGCTAGATCATATACACCATTTGTAAAAATACTACTAAGACTCGACGTAGGCCACAGTGTTTTTGAAGAGTGAGTTCCGAGATGATTATGCAAAGTTCACAAGAGAAAGATATATTTTCACTTTAGGTATAGTTGATTTCCAAGAAGATACCCTTATGGAACTGGAAACCTTCAAGGACATGGAGAGATGTTATGAAAAATCATACCAAGCGGTAGAAAGAATTGACTACATCAACGCAGTACAAAAGGGTCGAGACATAGAGGAGCATGGTATTCGAGTACTAAGGGATAGCAACATCTCTCAGATCATGAAAGAATCTGAATACTGGGAAATGATGGCCCGGGAACCTCAGCGGGAGATACAAAAGAAGTGGTCTGAGTGAGAAAAAGGCTAGGAAAATATCAATCGAAAGATGGAATGCACTTGCCTCCCAGAATTCGGCTCACCCGAAGACTTTGTCGACTTGCATGACATAATCAAGTGACATGCAAAACAAGAATCAGCATGGGCATTGGAGATCGCATAGGTGAAAAGCATCGCACCAAGTCAAATACAACATTTTATGGAACATCTGATCAAGGCTCATGCGGTTCTACAATGGTTGAGTGCCAAGATTATCAAATACAGAGAATGAGCAGTAGAAGTGAAAGAAATCCTTTCAACCCCAATGGATCAGCATAGGTTCATGTATGCTAACACATGTGAGGATCTCTTCGTCAAGTGGTCAAAATATGAGAAGATTCATCCACTCCAGTAGGATCACAATATGATTTCCAGTAAACTAAGAGATCAAGCGCCACGTGGCACTATTTTATTTTACTTAACTTAAACTTGTAGCGGATGTTTTTAGTTAGTGATTCTTTATAAACAAACGGATTGACCTCTTTAGAAGGGGTCGATGGTTTTGGGAAAAGACTCTCTTTTGGGAATTGTAAAGAACTATTTATGAACAACCTTAATTGAGAAGTCATGTTTAGGAAAAAAGACAAAATTTTGGTTTTCATCAAAGGCGTTATGTGATTGTATTAAGGAGAAATTACTTCCAACTTTTATTTCAATAATTGATGTTGTAACGAGTAAGAGTTTTTTAATCTATTGATAAGTTATTTGTTTCAATACTTTTGTAGTTCGTTTGTTCTTAATGATGGAAATCAAATCGTTGTGTTAATGTGTGATTGATGTTAGAGATAAGGAAACTATTTTCCTTGAAATCATATTATTACATGTGTATCTTTCTTACAATAATTGTAACTCAGTCAATGATGAAATACCAGCAAGTTAACGTATTAGTACTAGTCTTGTAATATGTGTGAATATATTTGTCTGCATGCTTGAGAATGAGGGTTATCCCAAGCTCAGCCTTGTTCATTAGTTAATAATCCCTTCTATCAATTGGTTTATACCATCACATCCCATTTGATCACAATAATCTAATACAAGAAAAGACAAAAAAGAGAGCGTTTAAACTGCAGGAGGAAATTTCATAGAAAGATATCTTGTGAATCACCAATTAAATCCCATCAATAAATTAGTTAGATCGAAAGATATGGAGAACCATTCCACTATCAAACATTGCAGAGTCTAATTGGGCCTCTGAGGTGGGTTTGGTTCCTGCTATTGAGTTAAAGGGATATCAGACCCCTCAATAGTTTCCTGGGTTTAATGTGCTATTATCACAAGTTAGTTTAGAATTATGGAAAAATTGCATCTCCTCTCATTGCTCTCCTTAAAAAGAAAGCTTTCAATTGGACTCCAGTAGTGGATCAATCCTTCCAATCCTTAAAAGAATCTATGTGCACGACTCATGTTCTAGAACTACCTGACTTCAACAAGACTTTTGTCCTGGAATGTGATGCTTCGGGGAAAATAATTGGGGAAACCCTCATGCAAGATGGAAGACCTTTGGATTTCGATTTCACTAGTAAACAACTCTCAGAGTGACATTTGGGAAAATTCACCTATGAAAAGGAAATGTTGGTTATTTTTCATGCAGTGGATCTCTGGCATCCTTATTTGTTGGGACAATACTTCCAAATTAAAATTGATCATCATATCCTCAAGTATTTTTTGGAGCAAAGAAATTCATCCCTCGAGAAACAAAAATGGGTGGCCAAGATGTTCGGTTACGATTATGAGATAATTTACAATAAGGGAAAAGAAAACATGGTTTTTATGCTCTTTCAATTAAATATGAATAAGAAGGGCCCATATTTTCCATATCTTTCATTATAGCAGATTGGTTACAAGAAATTCACCAGGAATGGTTCCAAGATACCAAAGTTTCTCACCTAATCGAATGATTGCAACAAGATCCTCAGTACTCTCTGAGATACTCTTGGCACAATGATGAGCTTCGCTATAAAGGTCGCTTGTATTTAAGAAAATAGTCTTACCTTAAATCCATTGTGCTCTCTGAACTTCATGCTTCACCAATATCGGGGCATTCGGGATTTCACAAAACTATCAACGTGTCAAACATTCATTTTTTTGGGAAGGCATGAAATAGGACATCTGTACCTTTGTGGATGAATGTGTTACTTTTGAACTCAATAAGGTAGAAATAGTAAAAATTCCAGGCACACTCCAAACACTCCATATTCCACTTTCTATATGGATGGATATTTCTATGGAATTTATTGTCATATTACTCAAATCAAGCAATAATTTAGTCATTATGGTTGTCGTCAATCGCCTTTCCAAATATGCTCATTTATGTTCCCTCCAACATATGTTCACCACATCCACAGTGACTCAAATTTTGATGGATAATATCTTCAAACTCCATGGCATGCCTCACTTTATTATCTTAGACCATGATCCAAATTTCACCAGCAACTTTTGGAAGAATTGTTCAAGCTCCAGGGAACCTAGTTGCATATCAACATGGCCTATAATCCCCATTCTAATGGACAAATTGAAGTTGTCAACAAGTTCTTGGAAATATATTTGAGTTGTTTTGCAACCAACAAACAAACTCAATGGGATCAATGGTTATCTCTAGTTGAATGGTGATACAACACATCTTACCATGTTGTCACTCCCATAACTCTCTTTGAAGTGGTTTATGGTCAAAAGCCACCTTCTATCCTCTCCTACCTTATAGGTGTATCCAAGTTTCTGGATGTCAATAACGCACTCACAGTTCAAGCTACCATTATTTGTATCCTCAAATAAAATGTGTCCATGGCTCAGAATCACATGAAGCAACAAGTAGATCAAGTTCATTCATAATGTTAATTTTTTGAAGGGGACTAGGTGTTTCTTTATATGCAACATTATAAACACACTTCACTCAAATTAAAACACTATCAGAAACTCACTCCCAATATTTAGGTCCCTTGTATCATTCTCAAGCACATGGGGCCCATGGCCTACAAGTTAGCTCTTGTTGGCGCAAGTTTGATCAGACCAGGGTCCTTCTTAGGTTACCAACAAAAGGTACCAAGTAGTTTAGAGCGTTGGCATTTTCATCTCCTCTGAAAAGAATAAGTCTCACCCAAAACGCTACCGAGACAAATAGATAGAGAAAGGTAAGGAAAAGACATAGGAGGATTCATAGAACCTTCAGGAATCATCCTGACCTTGAGCAAGACATCTAGCTATCAAACAGATCTGAATCTTATGTGCACAAGAATCGAACCTACTTATGTTTCAGAAAATCATTTAAACACAAAAACATCATGAGGAACTCATAAACCATAAAGAAGTATTAATATGCATGAGTAAAACACAAGAAGACATAGAATAATTTTGAAAATTTAGATCCTTCCTTATATTATCTTTGGAATATTCCTTCAATTACAATCTCAAAAATACATAGTAGTGTTGTGTTATAGACTCTTGGCTCTGGACTCATGTCGCATATCTTTGACTCTCAGACTAGTATATCGATTACATTACAAACTCGGGACTTGACTTAACTCAGCTGACAACAACCTAATAGAGAGAGAAATATCAAGTTGAACTTGACCACAATTCAACTAAACCCGTAGCTAACCCTTTTAAAATCATGTTCATCCCTATATATAAGCTTGGTTGTGTCTTCTGTCTCGGCTTGCACGCTTTCTTGTTCTGTTTCAACTTCTTTTGCTTAGTTGGTGTTGCATTGTCCTTTTTGCAACTGATTTTTGTTTCTCTTTCTTGCTCTATTGTCCAGCTTATTCTGAAGCTTATGCAACTTGTACTTAGTCAAAACTTGTGTGATTCCTTATCCCAAAAACAAAGGGCCCAACAGGCTCCGACCACAACCCTTGACTCACCCTCGAGTCAAGTGCTTAGTTCTTTCGCAGCTTCCAGGGGCAACTATTTGTTTTCCTTGTCCTCCTTTTCTTCTTCCTTCTACACTTATGATTGTGCTTTCTCTTCTTTTGCCTCTTCAAATGAAGGGCCCAACTCTAGGACCAACTCTAAGGCTCTCTCCCTCACTCCTTGAAAATTTCCAACTTTATCCTGCCACTTCCTAGAAAGGAGAGATGCATCTGCCACAAATTGTTGAGTCGCCTCTCTACTACACCCCTTTGGATTGGATGTGACCAACAAGTTCCACTCGAAATATGTTGTTACATAAACTTGATGCATCTGCATGTACACTATATGAATGACAGGTTGGAAGTCGCAGAACTCTTTCTTTGCTATGGATTGTGCCTCAATGAGGGCATTCAGTTCATTGTCTGCATGTTGGATCTGGTCGAACTTGTGTTGTTGCTCCATCGGATCCATCGTGGCCATAGCTTCATCATTCAACACCTACATCTTCGTGATAACATTCTTCAGGACCTAGTTGCATCTAGCAATGATGCCCATCCAATCATTGACTTCCCTAAAAATCTTTGTGCATTCCGTTGTGTACTTGTGTAGTGCTACTAGGGCCTTGTTTCCTTGCAGTACTATCGTTTGCATCTTCTCTTGCAACTTTTGAGTCTGTTACTCTGCTTCTTGTTGAGTCTGTCACAACTGCACTTCTAAATGATCAACACAAGCATCGATTTGTGTCCAGAATCCTTGGATTAGCTCAATATGATGCCATGGCTCTCCTGCATCATTAACTTCAGGAATTTTGGGTGCAACCTTTTAAATCTCCAGTCAGGATTCAACAAGCCTTTCTTGCACTCTCTCTAGCCTTTTCTCAACCTAGACCTTGGCCTCTTCTTCTTCTTGTCTTGATGCTTGCGGAAGGAATGTTTCCTCCCTTGTGACCTTGGAAAACCTCTCAACCTGTTGGAGCCTTTTCTCTAGTTGATCAGTTGATGATCTGATCAGTCCAACTAAGTGCATTGTTGGCCACTGTACCAAGTCAGTGGATGAAGGGGTTGCATCTCTGGGTGCTCGTGTCAGCAGTGGAAGTCCACTGGTTGTTGAATGCTCTGAGTGGGTCTCTACCTCTTCCTCTATTGATGGTCCTGGTGCGATCCTCAACCTTAGAGATGAGGGCAAGAGAGTCAGAACCTCTATTATGTCTATGCATAGTTGCATCATCTCTGTGCATTGTTGAAGGTTCTAGAGAACCTGATCCATCTGTTTTCATGTGGACGTTGCACTCTACCTGGGTGTTGATAATGGTTCCTTATGAACCTCTGGTATCTCCTGCCCGTTTCTTGTGTCTTCTTCTTGCATTTTTCTTTTTTGGGCACCCTCAACCTTGGTCGGTGAGGGGATGTGCTGGTTGTTTTGGGCTTGCATCTCCTCCATGGTTTGGGTGTCCTTTTCTTGATCAAAAGGCACATTCTGTTGGTCCTGGATGTCTGGGTTTGGACCAGTCAGTTGTAGGCTCTGCTATGGTACTTTGGGGTTTGGACCAGAAACTTCTAGTCTTGGCTTAGGAAACTCTTGGATTAATTCTGGGAGTTCTCGCTTCGATTTCTCTGGTTAATCGAGTTGCATCAGCTATGGGTTTGAGGTTTGGGGTGGACTGGTGGTTTCTATGGGTGGCCATTGGGGTTGTGGTGAAGACAGAGGGTGCTCAGTGATGATTATGGATGGAAATGTTTCAGGCTCAAGGTCATCCTAAATATGGATGATGGGGCCTACTCTGACCATTGTGCGAGTGTGGGGGATGGCTGATGAAATGGGTTGGGGGTTCAGAGGTTTACTCGGTGAGACCCGAGTTATGGGCTTCTTCACCATTGGTTCGATAAAAAATGCATCACTCAGGATCTTATTGACTTCCTCACCTATCAACATGGCTTCATCTAGCAGCAGATGGAAGACAGGTAGTGTTCTTTTCTTAAGCTCCAATGGTTGTGTCTTGTCTTCCTCCTCAGAGCCCGACTGTGTTGGAGCTTCTTTCTTCTGTGTCTATGAACCTGAACTCAATCCTACCCCTTCTTCTTTTCCTTTCTTCTTCAGAGATCAGTAGGTAGAATATAATGCATCCCCGACTTCTGGACACGACATTACCTCTTTGTCGAAGGCCTCCTCATCCAGGTAAAATGGAAAAATCCTTGAATGGAAGTCTTCCTTGCTAACATGTTGTGGCCATACAAATGTATGATGTTGGTTCATGTTGAAGGAAATGTTTCTCATATTGTAGTTGAGTAGTTCTTGCAAAATACGCAGCCTCTACGTTGCGTCTATCAAGCCATTGTACCACTTAGAAAACGTTGCGGTGTTGAAAGTTGCATTCTCCAAATTCGATCTGCACTGCCAAGGCTCGAACTCTTCGCCATTCGCCCCTTGTCTAGTAGCATCGATGCCCTTCCCATATGTGGATTCCACTTCAAAATTGTGAATTCCATCAATGGATATCCGTAGGTGAAGGTTCCTCCCTTCTCCTGCGCTTCCCCGCATGCCACTAGTAGTTCCTCCAGTAGGTAACTACACCAGTTGAACATAGCATCGTTGGCGCAAAAGTCTGCTACTAACAATGCATCTAGCATGCATTCACCCTTGTAATATGATCTTGTAAACTTGTTGGCTATGATGTAACAACCAGTATTGATTGTCTCTGGCAGTATGGGGTCGATTACTTTTGTGTGTCCCCCCCTCTTTGTGTTGAACCTCTCGTAGAGGCTGGGCTCTCCTTTATTTTTGTCGTGCTTACCAGGACCCTGGAATCCTTTCGACACATCTTCTCCTTCGAAGGATAGTTCAGTAAGTTGATGGATGTCTTCAACATGGATTGGATAATGCTTATCCAACCAGAGACGTCTATCATGCACCCTTCTTATTGGAAATTTGGTGCACCACGCAACCTCTCTAGTGGTACCGAATACTTGTAGGTCTCTGAGGTTCATGATGGTCGAGTTGAATAAGTTGACAAATTTTGGTTTTGGCATGAATTGCATGCCTCCCAACTCGTCTGGAGCCATCTCCCAAAATATGTCTAAGTTCATCTGGGGGAACAAAACTGGATCTTTTAAGTCAAGATCGAGGAGCTTGACCTGCTCCACCTTCCCCTTGAGATTGCCCACGACCTCAACTCAGGGGTCGCAGGGATTGTCTGGTATTGCATCCTTAGACATGGAACTTCAGCTTCTTGTGGCTCTCAGCATTATGGATTCTAAGTTATCCCAACCTCTGCAGTGAGCTAAGGACTAGGGTCATGACTAAGGGTTTCACAATTTCACAAGTTGGTTTTCTCTATAGAATTCGGAAATTGTTACGTTCTTTGAAAACAATGTGTTCTCTAGAGATTTCTCAGAGCCTTATACTTGGCTTAGTGGGAAAGTTTAGCAATAAATGTTGTTCATCATGATTGTATGGATGCAACTTGGATCTGAGTTGTCCGACAGGACGGGTTAACAGGGTAAATCCTTTCGTCCGATCCTATAATTTACTTGTGTGAGTTGGGTAGGGATGTGGTCGGTTTCAGACCTTTTCATTTGATGGGTGGGAATATTGGCATGAATATCGATGGAATCTTTGCTTATCACGGATTTATGGATTAACTGAATTCAGACGGGGTACCATAATGGAAATAAAGGTTGTGACTAGACCAAGTTCGTGTGGCACATGGACTCGGGCCATATTCGGATTCGTTATCCCTTCGACCACAAAGAGGGTCCCCGTCATATTAATGACTTCCATTAATGGTTTCTTTTACGCTTCAGATCCTGCGCTATTGAGTCATTAGTTATGTATTAAAAAAAACTTAAACATAAAATGAATTATGTGTCACGGCGCAACACTGTGCACATCGACTTTATTGACTGAATTCACAAAAATTTCTGAAAACTCAAATCTAACTATTATACATGCTCCTTTGAACTAGAGCAACAGTCCCTTTTTTATATCAATTTTGAGACATATAGGGTTCCAGGCGAGCGCCATTCACCCATCCTGATCATAGCATACCATCCAGTTGCACGATTCTGACTGCTTCTAAGGGTCAGGTCTCCGCAATTATAAATGGTCCCAACCAATGCATGCGCAAATTGTCGGGATGCTTCTGGTACTGACTATCGTAGAGTAGAAAATTGTCTCCTTGCGTAAATACTTTAGTATTAATATGCATGCCATGCCAAGATTTTTGTCTTTCTTTTTCAACTGACTGATGGAAGTCTGCTATAAATATGGTCTCTTCGAGTTCTTGTAGCTCCATAAGTATCTATGCAACTAACTCCTCCTCTGACATATGTGTGATCTATGCAATGTACAAGCTTGGAGTGATGAATTCTACAGGCACCACTGCCTCTTTCCCATAAACTAGCTATAACAGTGTGTACTTATGGATTTTCTTTATGGTTGTCCTGTAATACCACAGTACCACCAGAACTCTATCGTCCCAATCTTCCCAATTTGTGCAACAAACTTTTGTCAACCCTCTCTCTAGGATCTTTTTGAATGCTTCTACTGTTCCATTGGCCTGTGGGTGGTAGGGGTTGTTTTTGTGATGTTGGATTAGGAACTTTGTTGTAAGATTTTTTATAGTGCTACTAATGAAATGGGCTCCCTAATCACTGGTTAGACTCCTAGGACCTACAAATAGAGTGATAATATTCTCAAAGATGAACCTAGTAGTAGTATCAGTCGAACAGTCCTGAACCACTGTTGCTTTATCCCAACGCATAAGGTAGTCAATTGCGGTGATGATGTATCTAGCCTTTGAATGCTTATTTGTGGGGTTGATTGGTCCAATGAAGTCAACTGCCCATTTCTCAAACTCCTGTAGGGCTTGAACTAGTTGAAGTGGTAATTCATCTCGTCATGACGGCTTACCCACTCTTTGACAAACATCACATGATCTAGCATATACCTTTGCATCCTTAAAGAGCGTTTCCCACCAAAGTCTAGCTTGTAGAACTTTATGTGCAGTGTCCTTTCCTCCTACATGACTTCCCGCAACTTCGTTGTGGCATTCCCATAGTATATCCTGTCTTTCATGATCCAAGACACATCTTCTAAGGATGCCATCTAGTCCAAATTTATATAACTGTCTCGCGATCAACTGGTAATCTGTTGCTCTAACAACCATGTGGAGTTTTTGGGTTGCGGGATATGTTTCTGGGAAGGCCCCTGTACTTAAGAATATTAATATATGTCCTCCAATTACTCTGGTATGGCCTCAACCCAGAACAAGTCTGCATCTAGGAGATGATCGTCGACTGCTCTGCTACTTTCCCCTGACTCTAATCTAAACAGGTGGTCAGGTCCTACGTTGCATCTTCCCGACTTAACAATAAATTCAAAACAAAATTCGTGAAATAACAACAACCATCTACAAATTCTCCCTTCCAACACAGGTTTGTTAACTAGATATTTCAATGCAGAATGATCAGTAAAGAACTTAAAATAAGAACCTAACAAATAATGTCTAAATTTTTGCAAAGCATAAATCATGGCTAAATCCTCCCTTTCTGTCATTGTGTAGTTGCGCTCTACTTGCAACAACTTTCAGCTCACAAAGTAGATAGGATGATCCATGGCTCCATCTCTAGGTTGTGCTAAGATAGCTCCTAAGGAAATTCCTGAAGCATCTACATGGACGTGAAATTCATTTTCCCATTTTGGGAATATCAGAATCGATGTTGTGTTGATCTTCTCCTTTACTGTCTCGAACGCTTTATCACATTTTGGGGTCCATTGGAACATCTCGTCCTTTTTCAATAGATTCTCCAGAGGTGCAGTAATGTTGGCATATCTTCTGATGAACCTGTGAGAGTACCCTGTGTGTCCCAGCGTGGAGAGCAACTGCTTTGCACTCATAGGTGGTGGAATATTCACAATGACTGCAAATTTAGCTGGGTCTACCAATACTCCTTCTTGGCAGACTATGTGGCCCAACAAATTCCCATGTGGTACATAGAAGATACATTTTATGTGATTCAATGAGATCTGCATTTCTCTACATCTGTCAAACATTAGCCGTAGCAGTGCTACATGTTGCTTGAGAAAACTATATATCATCCAATAATCCATATAAACTTCTATAAACTTGTGAATAAACTATTTAAAATATGCTATTACAATCCTAAAGAAAAATGCATGGGCATTCTTCAAGCCAAATGGCATCACATTATATGCGAAAGATCCCCATTCTATTATGAATGTGGTCTTCTTTTTTTCCTCTTCGACGATCCTAACTTGGTGGTACCCTGAAAATCCATCTGTGAATGAATATGTTTCCTTCCCCGCAACCTATTCTAGCACCTCATCAGTAAAAGGTGTTGGGAAAGGGTCATGCACACAAGCGGATTTAATGCTTCTATAGTCTATATAGACCCTAATATCCTATGTGCCTTTCTTTCTTTGAATAACTATTGGGCTGACCCATTCTACTTCTTTCACTACAAAAATGAGTCCTACTTCCAACATCTTATTTATCTCCTTCTTAACCTTATCTTTGAATCTAGGGTTAAGATGGTATGGTATATGTCTGACTAGCTTGGATCCTAGTTTCAATTTGATTTTCATTTCTCCCATAACTCCTTTGATTCCATTCAACTCTGAAAAATTCTTTGGGAACAAATCCTCATATTCCTGCAGCAGACTATGTATCTCTTGACTAGTTTTCTCGTCCCAGTAGTCTCCCACCATGGCTATCTTAGGTTGCTCTGTGGTCCCTATATTGAATTTGCGTAATTTAAATGGGTTATTGTAGGAACAGTCGGTCTGACTAGGTATGGTGTTCTGGATTTCTTTGTTCTCCTCTGTCTCTTTAATGGCTAGGTTCCTCAATTCCTCTAAGTCATATGGGATTTCTGAGTCTCTTCTAATCTTATAACATTCTATAGGCTTCTTGGTTACGAGCAGGTGAAGGTTAGTCTAAATTTATGGGATATTCTTTGGACATACCACTTGGTTTGATTTCTGATTACTATCATCTGTAAAAATAAATTATTTAATATTTTGCAAGACTACTTCAAGCTCAAGGTACATACTTGTAAATGAGAAGTCCTTGCAAAAATGAGTTGCCAGCGTCTATCATTCGTTGGTCTAACTTTTGGTTTCCTCATGTATGAACCAAGCTACCGGGACTGGACCTAGGGAGTGGGGAAATACCTGAACCCAGAATTGAGAAGGTATTTCCACGGCTTGCCATCGTGTCACGCATTGTTCGATATGTGCTTTAGGATCAGATTCCCTGTTGAACAATTGCGCAACTTGGAGATCTGTCTGCATCTCTGATTCCAGTTGCTCCTTGTTTTGAAACCTATACTTGATGGCTTGCTTCACATCATCCCAAAATCTAAGTAAGACTTTATGATTTGCCCACCATCTGGCAGGGGTGTCCTGAAAGGCTACATCTAGTAATGAGATCCTTTGATTCTCTACTACCTTTTCTTCCATGTTGAGTAGAAAAATGTCGAGTTATGAGGTGCCATCATATACTGGGTGTTCTCTGACTTCGGTCCCAACCCATCTGATTTCTCTGACAGTTACACATATCCTTGAGAATTTTCCATACAAACCCTATTCCCAACTGTCAAAATCCAATTCTAAATCTTCATCTACTAATTGTATGCTCCTCCAACTTACTGATCCATCAGCAGTAGGATTTATATAATCATCTCTTGTTCTTGTTGTTATAGTGTACAACCGATCCAAGTCTTCTCCCTCCATATTATTTTCTATTGGCTCTATATATCTGGGCCCTACATATGGATCCAAAGGTTGAACTACCTTGATTCCATCAGCCTCAAAGGTCATCGTGTATTTATTTAAGTCAATTATTGCATAGTTTTCATAGGCCCAATCAATGCCAAGTAGTGCAGGGTAAGGGTCCTTATCTCCCATGATCTCAATCACTTCAAATTCAGCCACTATATTTACTCCTGCAACATCTATTTCCACATTATCCAGTCTTCCTATGGGGAAAATACAATATTGGTTTGCCATTCTTAGATGAATTGGGGAATATGTCAGCCTAGGTTTTCCTAAGGTTTCCCGGGTCTTCTTAGGAAGAATGTTCACATCGGATCCTAGATCCAACATGAAATCCTTAATCTCAAATTCATCTAACTGGGCTACTAGTCTAAATTATTTTTCGGTTCATACTTTTCTTCTCTACACTCTTTGAGTACTCTTCTCAGGAAGATTAGCCCTTGTTTGTGCTTTTATGGGTTCTTCATTCCCTAAAACTAGTTATAGCGCATTGCGCAAATTCTCTGTTAATTGATTGTTCCCAAGAATGTCAGAGAATAATTGAAACCAAAGGTCAACTAAATTTTGAGGTTGCTCAGATTGTCTCAGTATGACTACAGGGTTTTCGGGTGCAAGGGGCGAAGCAGGGACTTGCGCAATATTAGAATAAACAATAGTCTATGGGGGTTTCTCTCACATATTAGGGATAGGAATATTGTGAAATGATTCTATGGCATATTTAAAGAACAACTTATGTTTTACAGGGTCATACCTATCTTCTTTAGGTGTTGCTTTCTGGATCTGAGGTAGAGTATTAGCATCATCCCCTGTCTTCACTCCTCCTCGAGTAACAATATTGAAGTTGGGAAATTGTCCCTTAATAACTCTCTTGATTTCTGAACTGATGAGGTTAGTTCCTCATTGTCGTACCCTATATTCCCATTTTGCAATTAATTTTGGGCATTCTTCAGTTGCGTTCCCATTGAATCTGTAGTGAGAGCACCATGACCGCCTTGGATGAGGATAGTCTCTATCCATGTGATCTTTCTCATCGCATTTATAACATCTTCTTGGCCCTCTTCCCCTAGTTCTTCCTCCTCTGAAATCTTCTCCAGCTCCACCTCCTTGACCTCTTCCCAGTCCCTGATGGTTTTTATTCACCTTGAATTTTTTTCGGTATAAACTTTTTGCAAGTGCATCCAACGCTCTACACTAATTGGTAGTATGCGTGGGAGATGCGCAGAACTCACAGTGTATTGTATTTGGTACTGTCAAATATTTTTGCATAATGGGGCACTGTCTTGGCCCATGCCCATGGATTCGGCAGATTTCACAATACTCAATTGTTGGTGCTACTTGGCTCCCTGGAAAATCATGATAAAGGGTGGGGTTATGGAATGGTAAGTTCGTAGACACTTGTGCAACTCCTCCCCTGGGTCCTGGTGGGGGTCCCATCGGATTTTGAGGAGGTCCCATTCCCCTCATTCGTGGACATTCGTTCACTAGATGTCCTTTTGTATAACATCTGGTGCACCAGACCTATGGTCGTTCTGGTCTAGGTATTGTCAGCTCTTGAATCTTTTCTGTCAGCGTTGATATTTTCCCTTACAATTGCGCCAAGTTCGCATTTGTTGGGGGTCTGGTCACTCTCAAGCTCCCAGGGTATCCCACCATGGCTTCAATCTTCATCGATTGTTCTAAGGAATCTGTCAAAGTGGCTATCCATTATTACGTTAAAGGAATCCGGGTTAGAGGTAGCAATCCTTGAATGTACCATTCCCTTTGATGTTCCTCATGGATTGGATGTCCTAACCTCCCTGTGGTATCTTTAAACTTATGGTTGTACTCCCAGGCTTATCCACCTTCCCGTTGATGGATCTCGACTCAGATAGAGTCTTTTTTTCTGACTAAGGTAGTTTGAATTATTCTATGAACCGTGTCCATACCTTGCCAAGTGTGAACGCTTGACCTTGCATTCCTGGCACTCCTGGCTCAATGATATTCATGTACCACTTGAGAGAACGACCTCTCAAGGTAGTGTGGAACTCGACCAACTTATTCGCATATGGAGTCCCTCTGGATCTCCAGATTGCTTCACACATGAACTAGTGATTCTCAACATCTTCATCTCCCTTACCCCAAAATTATCGGTATCGAGAAATCGATCCTGCCGCATGGCCAGCCATTGTTGATCTTGTTTATCTTATCAAAATGAACCTTAACGGTCTTTCTTATGATCTACCAGGGCATCCCAATATCCTCCTTGTACTTTCACTTCTTGGTGGTGACTGACTAACTAATTGTACTGGAATAGAACTAGCATGAGAAGGTAGTATCAAACTTACCACTTGTATAGAAGACACTTGGGGTATGGGCAATTCGGGCTAGTGCCATTGGCTTCGGGGAAGTTTTTTTTAATCTGGGGGGTCTTATTTTCTTCCACTGGAATAGTCTCTTCAGTCGGATTCCCAATCTCTCCTGTCATTGGGGCTGAATCTTCTCTTTCTTCTTAAAGATTCATGTTGGATTCCTCCTCTCTTACATTTACACCTTCTCCTTCTTGTCCAACCTCCTGGGGACTTCTTTCTCTCTGTGCTTCTCTCTCACTTAATCTTTGACTGGCCAATCTTTCCTGTCTTCTCATCTTCCGCAACTCTTCCATATGTCTTTCCTCTACTTCTCCTGGTCCGACTTCTTTCCTCAACTTCTCAGAGTGTCTTTCTATTTTCTTGATCTTGTCGCACCACCACTTCTCAACTATGGTGGCTCTCTTCAAGGCTCTCTCATCTCTTGAGTCCATTTCTTTTTGTTTTCCCCCCATTTGTCAAATATCCCTTCCCCTCTCTCAGGCCATGACTCTACCCTAGCCTCGCCCTACCCCAAGTGAGGGTGTTTACACTACCATCTCAGTCGGGGAAATAGTCAACATCCCCTCTTCCGTCAAGAAAACTTTAATCCACGGGGGGATTTCTCTCAACAGTCTTCCCCTTGCGTCTTTCTTGAAAATCGCCTCTGCACACAAAAACGATTGGTGGTTCTCAGCTGCAAACTCAATAATATATCCTTCTAATGTGGTATTGACCCAGAAATCAATCGCCCACATGATTGGACAATCCAGCCAATAAAGTGTTGCAATCTTTTTCGTGTCATGAGTATAGAACCTCTTGACTCGTTCTTGAAAATATGGAGTTTCTTGGAGCCTCTTTATCTAGTGGAAAAGATCTTTTGGAAACTTAACCTAGAAAATCTCATACTGGTCGCTCGATCTTTCTGAGTAAAAGACTGTTTCACGAGTATCTTCCACCGATTTTCCCCTCAGTTCTGCTTATTTCCATATGAAGGCATCACGGTTTCTTTCCCACCATTGGTTAATACTAGATCTGTGAATCCACCGAAGCACCCTCCCTACAGGTTCCCTTTTAACGCAGGTCCAGGCAACAGAACCATTTTGTTGGCGCAAGTTTTCTCGGACCAGGGTCCTTCTCAGGTTACCAAAAAACGGTATCGAGTAGTCTAGAGCACTGGCATTTTCATCTCCTCCGAAGAGAAGAAGTCTCACCCGAAATGTTGTTGAGACAAATAGATAGGGAAAGGTAAGGAAAAGACCTAGGAGGATTCACACAACCTTCAGGACTCTTCCTAACCTTGCACAATACATCTAGCTATCAAACAAATTTGAATCTTATGTGCACAAGAATCGAATCTACTTATGTTGCAGAAAAGCATTTAAACACAGAACCATCATGAGGAATGCATAGACCATAAAGAAGTACTATAATGCATGAGTAAAACACAAGAAGACATAGCATAATTTTGAAAATTTATATCCTTATATTATCTTCGAAATCTTCCTTCAATTATAATCTCGGAAATACACAGAAGTGCTATGTTACAGACTCTTGGATCTGGACTCATGTCGCAGAGCTATGACTCTTAGACTGGGATATCGATTAAATTACAGACTCAAGACTTGACTCAGCTGAAAACAACCTAATAGAGGGGGAAAGATCAGGCTAAACTTGACCACAATTCAATTGAACCCATATTTAACCCTTTTACAATCATGTCCATCCCTATATATAAGCTAGGTTGTGTCTTTTGTCTCGGCTTGCACGCTTTCTTGTTCTATTTCAACCGCTTTTTCTTAGTTGGCATTGCGTTGTCCTTTTCACAACTGATTTTTTTTTCTCTTTCTTGCTCTGTTGTCCAACTTCTTCTGAAGCTTACACAACTCATACTCAGTCAAAACTTTTGCAATTCCTTATCCCCAAAAAAAGGGCCCAACAACTCTCCCCAGTCACTCTAAGATCCATCATGTTTTTCATGTTTATTTCTTAAAGAAAGTGATTGGAACTAAGTGCCAGACTCAAACAAGTCTCCTTGAATTAGATAAAGAAGGATCCATTCAGTTGCATCCCAAAGCAGTCTTAGACCAACATGAGCATCGTCTCTATCATCACACCATCAAGGAAGTGTTAGTTTAGTGGAGTGATACACCACTATAATATGCCACATGGCAGTCGACTACCATTCTGTAAACAATTCCCCATCTCAAGCCTTGAGAACAAGGTTTTTTTTGAAGGGTGGGGTATGTTAGGTACCTAATCTCCCGAACCCCTCATGTAGGTAGAATTATATTTTTTCTATGTAATAAATATTGGCATTACTAAATGATGCCTATGTAATAATATGAACATAGCTATGGAAGAAGACTTAATACAAGTTTTCACTTCTAGAAATATATGTCTCTAGAATGTTCTCTAAAATACATAAATAGGAGTAGAAAACATGGGAAAGTTTTATCTTGAGAATTATTTTGTAATTGAGTTATGCTCTGCTCGAGGTTTCCCTCTCGAAGAGGCAAATGAACTTGTGTTTCTATAAATAAAGGTATCATTTTTTTATGTTATTGTTCTCTATATTTTTATCTTTCCATTGATATTTTTCATAACAATTTTGTTTCTGTTCTGCATAATACATATGGCACCTTACACCTAAAGTCCTTTTAATTGGGTATTGTGGTTAGTAAATTTTTATGAAGCAATTAATCTATGAAATTCAAGATTTTTTTCACCCAATTTACCTATTATTATTCACTCTCCCTTTTAAAGGAATTCCTAGTTTGCACCTTTGGTAGATTCATGTTTCCTATGATTTTCTCTAAATTGGAATGCTCCCAATTCTAGTATTTTTTTGGTTTTCTCCGCGTTAGGGGAATTCTTGCATCACCCTTCCCATGTTTGGTTGTTTCACTTGATTTGAATTTATTTCTTTATCATTCATCATGTATCTTCTTTCATTAGGTTGATTTCTATAGGGAGGCATCATTTCCCTTCCTCCATTGGATCTACTCCTATGGACATTAACACATTTTCTATGGGAGTTTTATCTATAGGATTTGTACTTTGAGTTCCATTTTTTTATTGCTAAAGTTGTCACATTTGGTAGTGGATTATCATCATTGGTATCCAATCAAATACTTGTTTTCAATGTTTGACTTTAATTCATCTATTCATAGTTTTTGGATAGTATTCATACCTTTGATCCGGATTATTTCGAGCACGAAATGAGAGCGGAGATAAAATAAAGAAATGTACTGAGATATTGCAAGAGATCCAATAATATAACAGAGATATATCAGATGTATATAACAAGAGGTACAGATATACAGTAATACACAATTTCTATTAATGAGTGAAATGTACAGAACTGTAAAATTATAGAGTGAAAGAGTGAAAGACTCACTAGAATGGTGGAAGCTTATCTCTGAGAAGAGATGTGATGGCTATGCTCATTCAAAAAAAGATGATTGTTACAATGAGGCTTCAAAGGCCTTTTAACATAAATAAAATCCAAACAGCCATCTGTTCACTTCTCAACACTATAACTTCTCTTGCCTACTAAACATAAAATACCTATATCTCATAAAACTCATCCTAACGTTTTTCTTAGTCATCAATTAGTTAGAAATCAAAAATCAATATTTTTCTTAACAATCTATTCATACATGTTCCTTTTCTTAATAAAACAAACTTAAATAAGTATAACCTATTCTACTTAAAACAAATTATTTTAACTTAACCTACATCATACCAAAATCATCATCCTCCTCTCACAACGATGAACTATTCCAAAATGAATTACATGTCAGTTTAAACTGTAAACATACATTATATCATGTCAAAAACAATAATTTAATGTAAAAACAATGACGAGAAAGTACATAATGAAAATCATAAAAGACCCAAAAATGGACTTATGTGATCAACCAAACGCTTTGCCACATGTTTTATCATACCAAAAGGAATGGTGATAAACTATAAATCGAGGCTCGTAAAGAACCTTAGAAATCAAACTAGTTGCTTATGTGATCAACCACAAGTGCATTCACAATGTGATTTGAGCATAAAACCTCATAATGGATGGTAATTAAGTTATAAACCAAATGCTTTGATACCTTTGGAAAAAATATAATTATAATTACTAAAATAAAACAAATGAATATTGCAGTTGTAAAGTATATAAATAAATTATATATTATTTTATAAAATTTTGAGATTAAT
>JZKD02S1762690.1:376458-398438 GCA_000966675.3 Picea glauca | reverse complement strand
CAACCGGGACGTGTGTCAATAGATCGTTAAATCTGAAGGAGAGCCACTCCGAAGGATTTGAATATTGGTGCTTCAAAAACCCCTGAATCTCAGAGTAACGGAGAGAATCTCAATCATCCGTCATTTGGGGACGTGTGTTAGTGGATCGTTGACTATAGAGGAGAGCCACTCCATAGTATTTGAATCTTGGTTCTTCGAAAACCCCCGAAGACCGGAGTCCCGAAGCCATCGCAGTCGTCCCTTGGAAAAGGATATGTGGCTGGAGATCCTTTACTTCAAAGGTTTAGTGCTCTGGAGGAAAATGGATTGTGTGAAGCGAGAACTCCCGAAGGCCTGAAGGCCAGAGTTCACCTGACCCATCGATCTCAGAGGACAGGTGTCAGAATATCTACCACTTCAGAGAAAATTCACTCTATAGGAAAGCTTGTGGCAAGAGGCGAGAACTCCTGAAGGTTGAAGTGTCGGAGTTCATCCTGACCATTGATAATGGGGGATGTGTGTCTGAAGATATGACACTCTAAAAGGATTTCACTCCAGAGGTTTGCATTGGTGATTACTTTGGAACTCCCAAAGTGCGAAGTCCCCAAGTAAATCAGAACCGTTGATGTTATGTGGACACGTGGCGTAAGATTGCGCAGTGCGGAGGTTTAGCACTCTGGAGGTTTTTTGAAGAGGTGTTTCAGATTTCACCGAATACCAGAGGCACGAAGTCATCGTGGGACATTGATCTCGAAAGACAGTAGAGACCATTGATCCCTTCATGTCAGTTCATAACTTTGCCACTTTGGAGTTCGGAGGAATTGGCGTGTGGTGGATTGAAAACGCCTTGAGCCCGAAGTTCTGGAGCGTCATAATAGGTGCCTGTGGTCTTGGCATCTAGTCATATCCCATGTTCGTATGCGATGGTATCCTAAGAAAAAAGGGCTAGGCCCTGATTTCAAATTTGGAGGCCAAGGTCTCGAGAGCCGAATTTCCTCGCTAGTCAGTGTGTTAGCCTAGGGTCAAGCCCAGTCGATGAATTGGTTGGCAAATGGATCTTCGCCATAGGTTTCGGAGTGTTGAATGCTCCATGATATTGAAGAACTCGAGATGAATTCTTTTTAGTTGGAACTACGTGGAAGCCATATGGCCCCGACCAATGAACACCCACGAAACTTGGGAAGGGTATATCTTCCAGTTCTAAGCTCGGTATTGAGCATGGAGACCATGGTTGGAAAGCTCCAGATGAGAAGAACGTGATAGAGACCCTAGATGGAGGATTTGATTACTTGAGGAGACCGGAATTTTTATGCCCCATTCCTTAAATTGCTAACTAAGGGGTTGGGTGTGTTACAGAAAGATGGGGCTTACTTGAAAGTTTAATGGTCTAGTCAAATAAGGAAGATATATGAAAAATTAGGCTCATAAATTGTCTACTTTCTTATTGAAAGGAGGAAATGATAATGAGAAAACAAATCAATATCTTGATGAGAATATGGTACTGATAGTATTAATGATCCAACCCAAGCTGACAAACTTAACCAAGTAGATGCATGTACTAAATGGATGTTTTAATGATGATTCTCGTGTTATATATATAATTTGGTATTCATTGTTTATTTATGTAGGGTAGTAAATTTGATTTTATTGATGAATCATGGTAAGAACACTTGTGATGTTTTATTTCTATGCAAGTGTTGTGTTGATATTGTTAAGTTTATAGTGTTGTTATTATATTATTTCCAAATTACATGAGCATTCAATGAATTTCCAAAAAAACAACATAAAGAGGATCACTGAAAGAAACACAATCAAAAGGTATGCAACATTTTATCCCGGGAAACCCTCATGGGGGAGAAAACCCAACAAAAGCTTCCTCAATAATAGATTTCTAATACAATGCCAAGACTAAGACCAAAACACCAAGAATAAACTAAGACTGAGCATGCGCCTCTCTTCTCCTTCCTCCTGCAACTGCAATTGCCTTCAAGATATGTGCACTAGATGAGTGAGTGTGAGAGTGTGTAAGTGAGGCACCATCCTCACATATAAATACTAGTTGAAGAGGTGCTAGGGTTATGTCCCTTCACATGGTAGGGCCGACTTCTTCTAGAAGTGGTTAAAACCACTTTATAAACACTAGGGGGCGACTTTACAAATACCACCATATAAATATGGTTTGACCAATCCACAAAAGGGGATTTGATCTTATACAAGACCCGACATGATCAATCCACAAAAGGGGATTTGATCTATAAGATAATAACTCAAATATAATTAGAATATTCTTTGAAGTTACAATATTTCAACACTCCCCCTTAATGAGAAGGGTATTCTACTGACATGACCCAATACAACATCATCAAGAGAAGGAGAGTGCAGCATCATCATCAACATTTGGAACATTGAATGGCACATCTATAAATCATCCGAATTTTTTCTCATCATAAATATCATCATCGTTTACAGCATGGAGCTAGAGTAACATCATCATCACCATCATGAGCATGAAGTTGAAATATCAACATCAATAGCACGAAGCTAGATCAACAACATCATCAACAAAATGAAGTTGTAACAACAACATCATCAACATCACGAAGATGGAACAACAACATCATCAACATGTGGCAACAGAATGAGGCTGGTGTATCAACAACATTTGTGGTACTTTGACAGGTCGTCCTTACCGGACCTTCAAGATTTTCCCTGGAATCATAAGATTCCCTAGGATATAAAATCCTAACAATTTTCCACATGGTACTCTAATAGACCGTCCTTACTGGACCTTCGAGATATACCCAAGAATCATAAGATTCCCTAGGATATAAAATCCTAACAAAGATACCACAACTGACCACAACTGGCATATACATGCACAGATACTCTGACAGACCATCCTTACCGGACCTTCGGGATCTACCCAGGGATGATCAATCCCCGGGGATATAAAATACTAATAGAGCTACCCGTTGTTGGTAAGGATACCATAGTATCATCGGAATCACTCCCCCTTTAGAGGGAGGTCCTTTCGGACTACACCAAGATTGTCTCGAAATTACTCAAACTTCACACGAGAAAGAGGCTTGGTCTACACATCTACAACATGCTCATCTATGCCAACATATTGGAGCTTTACAGCTCCCCTATGTACCATATCACGAATGTAGTGATACAGGATATCTATGTTCTTCGACTAATCATGGAACATTGGGTTCTTCATCATCTTTATACAACTCTGGTTATCACATAGAGTCACGGTGGCTTCCATCTCCAGATTGAACAGACCTGTCAACAACTGCCAAATATATATGGCTTCACAACTGGTGGAACATGCTGCAATGTACTCCACTTTTGCCATGTTGAGAGAAATATTGGATTGCTTTATTCTTTTCCATGAAGTCAAGGCTGACCCAAAAATGAAACAACATTCTGAAATTCTCTTCATGTATAAAGCACTTCTAGCCCAATCTGAATCAGTATAACCATACAGTCTGAAGTCATGATCTCTAGTATAGCAGAGACCATAATCAAATGTACCCTTAAGGTATCTCATCACATGATGTGTAGCTACAATTTGAACACATCTGGGCTCCACCAGATACTGACTCAAGGTGTTCACAACAAAGAATATATGTGGCTGGGTATTCATCAGATACATAAACAATCCAACCATTTGTCTGTATAGAGTAGCATCAACCAACTCTGACGAAGTATCAACCAAGAGTTTCAAATTCATTTCCATGGGTGTGTTCATGGATTTACATTCTAACATGTCAAATCTCTTCAGTATTTCAACTGCATACTTCCCTTGGTTAAGGAATATCTTCTCTAGGCTCTGCCAAACTTCAATACCTAAGAAATAATGCATCGGGCCTAGGTAGTTCATCTCAAACTCTACATCGAGCTTCTTCTTGCAATATGTGATGATATTTTCTTCTCCACTCAAGAATAAATCATCCACATATAGTAGAAATATAACTGGCACATCATTCATAACCTTGAAGTAAAGGTTAGGATCAGCTATACTTTTGGTAAACCCCAAGATCATTAGGAAACTATCAATTCTGCCATACCAAGCTCTAGGAGCTTGCTTCAACCCGTACAGGGCTTTCTTCAACCTGTAGACATGATTCTTTATATGTTTAACTTCAAACCCTTGTGGTTGTTCTATATACACTTATTCTTCAATCACACCATTAAAGAAAGTTGTTTCACATCCATCTAGTGCAACTTCCACTTCATTTTGGTTGCAAGAGCTATGATGGTTCTGATAGAAGTGTATCTGTATACAGGAGAAAATGTTTCTTCATAGTCAATACCTTCCTTTTGAGAAAATCCATGAGCCACAAATCTTTCCTTATGTTTTTCAATACTTATGTTTGTTGCATGTTTTATTTTGTATATCCACTTGGAAGATACCACATCTTTGTTCTTTGGTCTGGGAAATACTTTCCATACATCATTCTTCATAATGGACTGGTATTCTTCTGTCATGGCATCCATCCATTCTTTCTTCTGAACAGATTCCTCAAAGAAAGTAGGTTCCTTTTCTACGAGATCATGCATCAAGGCCATATAGCTAGAGAATGGATTAGGCTTCTTGTTTTGTCTCATGGTTCCTTCTGGGGCACCATACTTCTTTGCATCTTGAATAAGTTTTGTCACCTAAGTTGGCTTTCTCTTGTGAGAGATCGTCATACAAGGATGTTCTTGATATTCTATCATATCATGATATTTTGGAATCTCATCAATAGGGGTAACTTTAACTTCCTTCACGGGTTATGTAACTCTGGGAGCCACAAGTTCTTCTTCATGTACTTCTTCAAGATGGCATTTCCTTGATCTTTTGAGTCTTGCATCTTCATCAAAGGTTGCATTTCTGTTGATCTCAATATGGTGGTAACCTGGTATGTAAATTATGAAGGCCTTAGAGACCTCACAATATCCAACAAATATTCCCTTCTTTCCTGAAGGATCCAACTTGGTTCTCTTTTCTTTTGGAATGTGTACAAATACTGAACAACCAAATATTTTGAGATGGCTTACTTCTGATTTCTTTTTGGTGAACATTTCTTTGGAAGTTTTGAATCCAAGTGCACTATGGGATAATCTATTTTGGACATATATTGTTGTTCTTTCTTCTTCATCCCACAATTGCATTGGAAGATCTTGATCATGAATCATAGTCTTTATTTCTTCCATAAATGTCTATTCTTTCTTTTTGCTACACCATTTTGTTGAGGATTATAGGGAGTGGTGAGCTCCCTCTTAATCCTAGAATATCTGCAAAAACTTCCAAATTCATTTGAGGTGTACTCTCCTCCATTGTTTGACCTGAGTATCTTGATTTTCCTTTCGGAGAGGTTTTCTACCAAAGCTGTTAATTCCTTAAACTTATCAAGTACTTCATCTTTTGACTTCAAGAAATAAACCCAAGTCTTACGAGAGTAATCATTAATAAATGATACATAGTATACATACCCACTTAGAGAGGTTGATGGCATTGGACCGCATACATTTGAGTGGACAAGTTCCAAGATTCATTCTGCTTTATTGTCGCTCTTTGAAAAATGATTCTTTATGTTCTTTCCTTGTGCACATCCCTTGTTGCATACACCTTCATGATCAACCTTTAATTCTGGTAAACCTGTAATTACCTTGCTTACATATGGTAAGGATTTGTAGTTGATGTGAGCTAGTCTTCTATGCCAAAGTTCATAAGGAATCTGACATGAAATAGGACATCTGCACCTTTGTGGATGAATGTGTTACTTGTGAACTCAATAAGGTAGAAATATTAAAAAATCCAGGCACACTCCAAACACTCCATATTCCACTTTCTATATGGATGGATATTTCTATGGGATTTATTGGCATATTACTCAAATCAAGAAATAATTTAGTCATTATGGTTGTCGTCAATCGCCTTTCCAAATATGCTCATTTATGTTCCCTCCAACATATGTTCACCACATCCACAGTGACTCAAATTTTGATGGATAATATCTTCAAACTCCATGGCATGCCTCACTTTATTATCTTCGACCATGATCCAAATTTCACCAGCAACTTTTGGAAGAATTGTTCAAGCTCCAAGGAACCCAGTTGCATCTCAACATGGCCTATAATCCCCATTCTAATGGACAAATTGAAGTTGTCAATAAGTGCTTGGAAATATATTTGAGTTGTTTTGCATCCAACAAACAAACTCAATGGGATAAATGGTTATCTCTATTTGAATGGTGGTACAACACATCTTACCATGTTTTCATTCCCATAACTCTCTTTGAAGTGGTTTATCGTCAAAATCCACCTTCTATCCTCTCCTACCTGTTGGGTGTATCCAAGTTTTTGGATGTCAATAACACACTCACAGTTCAAGCTACCATTATTTGTATCCTCAAATAAAAATTGTCCATGGCTCAGAAACACATGAAGCAACAAGTAGATCAGGTTCATTCATAATGTTAATTTTTTGAAGGGGACTAGGTGTTTCTTTATATGCAACATTATAAGAACACTTCACTCAAATTAAAACACTATCAAAAACTCACTCCCAATATTTAGGTCCCTTATACCATTCTCAAGCACATGGGGCCCATGGCCTACAAGTTAGCTCTTGTTGGCGCAAGTTTGATCAGACCAGGGTCCTTCTTAGGTTACCAACAAAAGGTACCAAGTAGTTTAGAGCATTGGCATTTTCATCTCCTCTGAAAAGAATAAGTCTCACCCGAAGCACTCCTGAGACAAATAGATAGAGAAAGGTAAGGAAAAGACATAGGAGGATTCATAGAACCTTCAGGAATCATCCTGACCTTGGTTGTATTCCCAGGCTTATCCACCTTCCTGTTGATGGATCTCGCACAACTCAAATAGAGTCTTTTTTTTCTGATTGAGGTAGTTTGAATTATTCTATGAACCGTGTCCATACCTTGCCAAGTGTGAACGCTTGACCTTGCATTCCTAATACTCCTGGCTCAATGATCTTCATGTACCACTTGAGAGCGTGACCTCTCAAGGTAGTGTGGAACTCGAACAACTTATTCGCATATGGAGTCCCTCTGGATCTCTAGATTGCTTCACACATGAACTAGTGTTTCTCAACATCTTCATCTCCCTTACCCCAAAATTATCGGTATCAAGAAATCAATCCTTCCGCATGGCCAGCCATTGTTGATCTTGTTTCTCTTATCAAAATGAACCTTAACAGTCCTTCTTGTGATCTACCAGGGGATCCCAATATCTTCCTTGTACTCGCACTTCCTAGTGGTGACTGACTAACTAATTGTACTGGAACAGAACTAGCATGAGAAGGTAGTATCGAACTTACCACTTGTATAGAATACACTTGGGGTATGGGCAATTCGGGGCTAGTGCCACTGGCTTCGGGGAAGTTTTTTTTTATCTAGGGGATCTTATTTTCTTTTACTGGAACAATCTCTTCAGTCGGATTCCCAATCTCTCCTGTCATTGGGGCTAAATATTCTCTTTCTTCTTAAATATTCATGTCGGATTCCTCCTCTCTTACGTTTACACCTTCTCCTTCTTTTCCAACCTCCTAGGGACTTCTTTCTCTCTGTGCTTCTCTCTCACTTAATCTTTGACTGGCCAATCTTTCTTGTCTTCTCATCTTCCGCAAATCTTCCATCTGTCTTTCCTCTACTTCTCCTGGTCTGACTTCTTTCCTCAACTTCTCAGAGTGTCTTTCTGCTTTCTTGATCTTGCCGCACCACCACTTCTCAACTATGATGGCTCTCTTCAAGGCTCTCTCATCTCTTGAGTCCATTTCTTTTTGCTTCCCCCCCATTTGTCAAATATCCCTTCCCCTCTCTCAGGCCATGACTCTACCCTAGCCTCGCCCTACACCAAGCGAGGGTGTTTACACAACCATCTCAGTTGGGGAAATAGTCAACATCCCCTCTTCCATCAAGAAAACTTTAATCCTGGGGGGATTTCTCTCAACAGTCTTCCCCTTGCGTCTTTCTTGAAAATCGCCTCTGCACACGAAAAAGATTGGTGGTTCTCAGCTGCAAACTCGATAATATATCCTTCTAATGTGGTTGTTGTAACAGATATCAAAATCGATTGTGCTGCCCAAGGTTCAAGTACAATCAAACCAACGAAATTGGAGGCATTTAAGGATGGCTATATGAGCAATGTCAGAGGCTGAATATATATCAACCGGAGAAGTACGTCTTCTGCATTTTACCATTATGGTCTAGCCATGGATTTTCTTGGCTGCAAAGATAATTTCTGGTCAGTAACTCTGCATATCATTCAAATTTCAAGTTGGGTTATTTCTAATGCCGTGTATCGGGGCAGGCAATTTATGGGTTGCAGGTGGACACATCATCACAGCAGTAATAGTGTCAGGGATACTGTCATTGGCCTGGTGTATGGCACAACTGGGATGGATTGCTGGAATTGTAGCCATGCTAATTTTCTCAGCCATAACTTATTATAATTCTTGTTTGCTAGTCGATTGCTATAGATCGGGACATCCAACCAAAGGAAAACGCAATCCTTCATATATTGATGCAGTGAGAGCAAATTTAGGTAAAAAACAAATATGGCTGTGCGGGCTTGTGCAGTATACGAGTTTGTATGGCGCTGCTATTGGCTACACAATCACTGCTTCACTCAGTATGGTAGCGATTGGGCGATCGAATTGTTTCCACAAGAATGGACACGACGCCCTGTGTGACTTCTCTAATAACAATTTTACGATCCTCTTTGGATTCGCAGAAATGATTTTATCTCAAATACCAAATTTTGATCAAGCTTGGTGGCTTTCGATTGCTGCTACTATTATGTCTTTCATATATGAAACAATAGGACTCGGTCTTGTTGTTGCACAAGTGGTTGATAATAGAGAAATCAAGGGAAGTCTTAGCGGAGTGAGCATTGCTGCAATCGGAGAAGATGAAAAAGTTTGGGTTGTATTCCAAGCTCTTGGTGACATTGCATTTGCCTACTCATTTTCTGTGGTTCTCATAGAGATCCAGGATACTCTGAAATCACCTCCTGCAGAGAACATAACCATGAAGAGGGCATCTCTAATTGATGTCATGACACATCACGTATCCACAGCAGACTGTTATTGACTGCTTTGATTATTTTCTTTTCTATTTCTCTTACTAGGGTTGTGTGAATGTAATAGAAGACACAAGGTAGTCCCTTATAAAGTATTGCACAATATAACTGTTGATCCTCTGATTATTGGGGCAATTCTGTTGTGGAAGTTATATGAAACACGGGATTATCTGGTGTGCTCGGCCGACGAAAGCGAAAGCGAGAGTGCCCTGCAAGTTTCTTCCATCTGCAGGTGCAAATGCATACAATGAATTGAAGGGTACTACTCTCAACAGAACAATTATGAGAATTAGCAAACATTTCACGCCTCGGAACCTCGCTAGACTAACCACTACCAGAAACACTAGTAGGAATACAGCACAGGTATATTCACATATCAAATTTTACAGAAGTCGTGACGAATCCTGTTCGTTGTAGAGACGACGTCGCTTCCTCTTATAGCCAGTTCGGACTACGACAATGGAGGGGAGCTCTACTGTCCATGTTTTTCATTCGCAATCCAAATACATGTTACAAGATTCCTCCATGCCAGGTATTCCGAATGTTCCAGCCATTGATCTAATTAAAACGAACAGCCAAATGTCTGCGGGTCAAGAAGTACAAAATGAATATTTACGGGTGTACGTTAACCGCATTCGGGAGGTTGTAACATTCAACTCATATAGTCGATCCTGAGGAGGCTATTTTGGAGATTTAATTTGAGAGGGAAGACAAACAGAGAAAGGAGGTTTTCAGTTAAATTCACGCTTTATCAAATACCAAGAATGCTAAAGAAAGAGTTCTTTGTTGAAATTCTACCAGACAGTCTTCATCACAGAAAATTGACAATGCTATCTTCAAGACCTCCAAATAGAATGACAGTACATTATGCCAATCTCCACCTGGCTTCCATCCAGATATTACTGATTCTCGCAGCTGCCAGAGAAATATTCCTATCAGTGATGTGCAAGTGCGTTACTGACATATTGAAAATTGTGGTAACGGAAAAAATAGTAGGGGATTGGATGTGTTCGTGAGCATTGATCTGGCAAGATTATAGCATAACGGTGCAGCGTCTGGCACTCGTTTTTACGTTATGAGAATCACGGACGAGAATCCATGATGGTGGCAATACCACATTTCTCAGACGACAGGAATTGCGGATTCCGTGTATGCTTGTGGTTGGAAAGAAGTTATTACTATGTACATAGATGATAACTATGGGAGAAATGGAATTTCTTCATTGGGTAACGCTCTGGTAAGTGTGGGAACTATGATTACCGTCAAGGCAGCTACGACTCCTAGAGTTGGTCGAAGCGAGACGGGTAATATCTTAGCAAGCTTGACCTCAATGGATACACGAAGTTCAGTAGTCCATATGCATTCAGATGTTGGTCTTAAACTTATTTATGAAGCTGAGAATATGGGAATGTTAAGCATCGGTTATGTCTAGATGCCACAGATTGGCTATTTTCTGTTTTGGATTCTGGTCTACTTGAAGCAGACGACGCTAGACAGGTTGTTCTTCTGGCTGCAATTTGTACAAGGCTTCCACATGCGTCGTATTGTCTCTCGATCGGCTAACCAGGCAGAACTTCGGCTAGGTTTCGGGCAACGAACGCCTACTGGCAATAAAAGATCAACAGCAGGTTTAAAATTACAGGCGGTTTGCTTTCTTTTCCATGATATAATACTATTCGAAATTGTGATTTACATTTGAAAATCTGCGTGATGTAATGATGGCCATTTGAAAATTGTCCTAGTGAATCCAGCATGCAGTAGTCTCCATTTATGGTTTCAAGAAAATGAGATAGCATCAAAGTCCGATTCAATTTTGGCAGAGGCCAGATTCCATAGAAACTTTGGGACTGCATATCGGGTGTCCTACATTCAGCGTCTGAACACCAAGGGTGGCCTTCCTCCAGTAAACAAGAGCGAGTTCTACTCAGAAAATTCGAGAGTCACAGTTCCTTTGAAGCAGAATTTTGGTTTTACACCCAGGACACGATACCTCCCTTAGCACCTGCTACCATTGCAGTACCAGCCTCCGATCATGCAGTGGTGGAGGGCTTCTTTTGCGAAGTCATGATAGGCTACTCTTATAATGATTCTCAATGGAAGAGGAAGACTATGCATGGAAAACTATACTATGTGCCTGGAGGAGATGAGGTTGGATCCTTCTATATGACAGAAAAACCAGATGGCCATGGTGGCAGATTCTCCTTGCAGACCTATAATCCCGATGGTTGGCGGGTAGTTGGAAAGGATAGGGAGATCAGCAAAATAATTGGAGATTCGTGGAATAAACTGACTGAGGAAGCAAAAGTTGTTTACCAGGAGCTTGGATGGAAGGACGCAAGGAGAAAGTTGATTTCGTGTACCTGACTCATATGACAAGCTTACTGTCCTTTTTCATTTGCGATTGGGTTTTGCCTCACTCGCTGCAAATCCATACTCTTCGAAGTGGTATATGTGGATCTTGTGGCCTATCAGCAACGCAGTCATGCTTCTCCTGAATAATGATCGCAGATCATCAAGACTGTTATTTTGCATATATATTGAATAATGATTATAGAATTGATGGGCAACCAGGGAGAAATCCGTTACAACTGCACAGATCATTCTGTCCACTTGTCAAAGCAATTAGTAGCAGTTCGAGTAGCCTGCAGAGCATACGACAAAACATCTGGCAGTCGCGGGTCCAGAAGACAAACCGTTTCAGATTTCTGGAACGCCAAGGGTTTTATTTTTCTTTTTAAAAAAGACTGATGTATGTAACACAAGGGAGGGGGGGCGCATGAGCGCAACACTGGGGAAACCTCTTTCGAAGAGGGTTTCATTGTAATCACTGAGTTTTTGTAAACCAAATTGGAGTAATAAAGATGATTTTTTATTTGCAACTGTGAGATTCATCACGGTCGATTTCTTTCAGCATGTTTTCTTCTCCTTCAGCTGTGTTAAATCTGTTTGGAATTTATTTGATATGCTCCTTACTCACAGTTGATGTGTTATCATTTCTTTATGTCTTCCTTAATCCATCACGACTGCATTACATTTTTTTTTCTTCTAACCGATGTGCTTCGTTATACTTTGGTACGACCACTACTATAACGAATAGATTTGGGTTTTCTGTAATTGTTTATTGTCTTTCCTCTGTACCAGCTATTAGCGGTGTAAGACCAATCTACATTTTCAGAATTCTGCATATATCCTTTGCTATGTCAGCATTTCCTTTTTTCTTTCCGCTACCACATCATGATTTATCAAAGCGCTGAAAGATAGACTTACTTTGCCTCACTTTCCGCAAGTTATTTGATCTCTGCTATTGTCTCTTTTCTTCGGTTTTCATTTGACTCCATGGCCAATGGACCATTTCCCTGGTTTAACCCCCAAACCCCACAAATCCAAGACCATCATTTACCCATAAATCTGCCCATCTTTTTCACGTTTACTTCAATTTATTTTGTGACATTTTTCGAGAGATCCCTCTCGGGTCGGGGGAGGGAAGCCTTCCAATCCAAAGTGGTTCGAGGTTGCCTCGGGATTGATTTGCTGCAACCCATTTCAGTTCTGAGTGTCAACATTTTGGCGCCGTTGCCGGGGATTTTCGAAGTCGATATCTATCCCTGGGAGAACGACATTGTTGTAGTCCTATGGCCTGGTTGACCAGTCAGTCATAGGCAAATATTGGTTGCACATGCTCTGGCGACTCCATTAAAAGTTTCTGATGGTGATTTCACTGGCAGGAGAACTCAGAATTGCATCTTTCACACTAGGTCACCCAATGGATGGAGGCACCTGGTCTACTGTTCTTGGCACTTTACGAGAAAGTGCCATCCCTAGTTGGAGCCGATGTTGTAACAGATATCAAACTCGATTGTGCTGCCCAAGGTTCAAGTACGATCAAACCAACGAAATTGGAGGCGTTTAAGGATGGCTATATGAGCAATGTCAGAGGCTGAATATATATCAACCGGAGAAGTACCAGAGTCTTCTGCATTTTACCATTATGGTCTGCCATGGAGTTTCTTGGCTGCAAAGATAATTTATGGTCAGTAACTCTGCGTATCATTCAAATTCCAAGTTGGGTTATTTCTAATGGCATGTATCGGGGTAGGCAATTTATGGACTGCAGGTGGACACATCATCACAACAGTAATAGGGTTAGGGATACTGTCATTGGCCTGGTGTATGGCACAACTGGGATGGATTGCTGGAATTGTAGCCATGCTAATTTTCTCAGCCATAACTTATTATACTTCCTGTTTGCTAGCCGATTGCTATAGATTGAGACATCCAACCAAAGGAAAACGCAATCCTTCATATATTGATGCAGTGAGAGAAAATTTAGGTAAAAAACAAATATGGTTGTGAGGGATTGTGCAGTATACGATTTTGTATGGCGCTGTTATTGGCTACACAATCACTGCTTCACTCAGTATGGTAGCGATTGGGCGATCGAATTGTTTCACGAAAATGGACACGACGCCCTGTGTGACTTCTCTAATAACAATTTTACGATCCTCTTTGGATTCGCATAAATGATTTTATCTCAAATACCAAATTTTGATCAAGCTTGGTGGCTTTCGATTGTTGTTGCTATTATGTCTTTCACATATGCAACAATAGGACTCGGTCTTGCTATTGCACAAGTGGTTGATAATAGAGAAATCAAGGGAAGTCTTAGCGGAGTGAGCATTACTGCAATCGGAGAAGCTGAAAAAGTTTGGGTTGTATTCCAAGCTCTTGGTGATATTGCATTTGCCTACTCATTTTCTGTGGTTCTCATCGAGATCCAGGATACTCTGAAATCACCTTCTGCAGAGAACATAACCATGAAGAGGGAATCTCTAATTGATGTCATGACACATCACGTATCCACAGCAGACTGTTATTGACTGCTTTGATTATTTTCTTTTCTATTTCTCTTACTGGGGTTGTGTGAATGTAATAGAAGACACAAGGTAATCCCTTATAAAGTATTGTGCAATATAACTACTGATCCTCTGATTATTGGGGCAATTCTGTTGTGGAAGTTATATGACACACAGGATTATCTGGTGTGCTCGGCCGACGAAAGAAAAAGGGAGAGTGCCCTGCAAGTTTCTTCCGTCTGCAGGTGCAAATGCATACAATGAATTGAAGGGTGCTACTCTCAACAGAACAATTATGAGAATTAGCAAACAGTTCATGCTTCGGACCCTCGCTAGACTCACCACTACCAGAAACACTAGTAGGAATACAGCACAGGTATATTCACATATCAAATTTTACAGAAGTCGCGTTACGAATCATGTTCATTGTAGCGACGACGTCGCTTCCTCTTATAGCCAGTTCGAACTACGACAATGGAGGGGAGTTCTACTGTCCGGGTTTTTTATTCGCAATCCAAATACACGTTACAGGATTCCTCCACGCCAGGTATTCTTAATGTTCCAGCCATTGATCTTATTAAAACAAACGGCCAAATGTCTGAGGGTCAAGAAGTACAAAATGAATATTTACGGGTGTACGTTAACCGCATTCAGTAGGTTGTAACATTCAACTCATATAGTCGAGCCTGAGGAGGCTATTTTGGAGATTGAATTTGAGAGGGAAGACAAACGGAGAAAGGAGGTTTTCAGTTAAATTCACGCTTTATCAAATACCAAGAATGCCAAAGAAAGAGTTCTTTGTTGAAATTCTACCAGACAGTCTTCATCACAGAAAATTGACAATGCTATCTGCAAGACCTCCAAATAGAACGACAGTACGTTATACCAATGTCCACCTGGCTTCCATCCAGATATTACTGATTCTCACAGCTGACAGAGAAATATTCTTATCAGTGATGTGCGAGTGCATTACTGACATATTGAAAATTGTGGTAACGGAAAAAATAGTAGGGGATTGGATGTGTTCGTGAGCGTTGATCTGGCAAGATTACAGCATAACAGTGCAGCTTCTGGCACTCGTTTTTACCTTATGAGAATCACGGACGAGAATCCATGATGGTGGCAATACGACGTTTCTCAGACGACATGAATTGCGGATTCCGTGTATGCTTGTGGTTGGAAATAAGTTATTACTATGTACATAGATGATAACTATGGGAGAAATGGAATTTTTGCATTGGGTAACACTCTGGTAAGTGTGGGAACTATGATTACCGTCAAGGTAGCTACGACTTTTGGAGTTGGTCGAAGCGAGACGGGTAATATCTTAGCAAGCTTGACTTCAATGGATACACGAAGTTCGGTAGTCCATATGCATTCAGATGTTGGTCTTAAACTTATTTCTGAAGCTGAGGATATGGGAATGTTAAGCACCGGTTATGTCTGGATAGCCACAGATTGTCTATTTTCTGTTTTGGATTCTGATCTACTTGAAGCGGACGATGCTAGACAAGTTGTTCTTATAGCTGCAATTTGTACACAGCTTCTACCTGCATCGTATTGTCTCTTGATCGGCTAACCAGGCAGAACTTTGGCTAGGTTTCGGGCAACGAACGCCTACTGGCAATAAAAGATCAACAGCAGGTTTAAAATTACAGACGGTTTGCTTTCTTTGCCATGATATAATACTATTCGAAATTGTGATTTACATTTGAAAATATGCATGATGTAATGATGGCCATTTGAAAATTGTCATCTCCTAGTGAATCCATCATGCAGTAGTCTCCATTTATGGTTTCAAGGAAATGAGATAGCATCAAATTCCGGTTCAGTTTTGGCAGAGGCCAGATTCCATAGAAACTTTGGGACTGCATATCGGGTGTCCTACATTCAGCGTCTGAACACCAAGGGTGTCCTTCCTCCGGTAAACAAGAGCGAGTTCTGGTCAGAAAATTCGAGAGTCACAGTTCCTTTGAAGCATAATTTTGGTTTTACACCCAGGACACGATACCTCCCTTAACACCTGCTACCATTGCAGTACCAGCCTCCGATCATGCAGTGGTGGAGGGATTCTTTTGCGAAGGCATGATAGGATACTCTTATAATGATTCTCAATGGCAGAGGAAGACTATGCATGGAAAACTATACTATGTTCCTGGAGGAGATGAGATTGGATCCTTCTATATGACAGAAAAACCAGATGGCCATGGTGGAAGATTCTCCTTGCAGACCTATAATCCCGATGGTTGGCAGGTAGTTGGCAAGGATAGGGAGATCAGCAAAATAATTGGAGATTCGTGGAATAAACTGACTGAGGAAGAAAAAGTTGTTTACCAGGAGCTTGGATGGAAGGACGCAAGGAGAAAGTTGATTTCGTGTACCTGACTCATATGACAAGCTTACTGTCCTTTTTCATTTGTGATTGGGTTTTGCCTCACTTGCTGCAAAGCCATACTCTTTGAAGTGGTATATGTGGATCTTGTGGCCTATCAACAACGCAGTCATGCTTCTCCTGAATAATGATCGCAGATCATCAAGACTGTTATTTTGCATATATATTGAATAATGATTATAGAATTGATGGGCAACCAGGGAGAAATCCGTTACAACTGCACGGATCATTCTGTCCACTTGTCAAAGCAATTAGTAGCAGTTCGAGTAGCCTGCAGAGCATACGACAGAACATCTGGCAGTCGCGGGTCCAGAAGACAAACCGTTTCATATTTATGGAACGCCAAGGGTTTTATTTTTCTTTTTAAAAAAGACTGATGTATGTAACACAAGGGGGGGGCGCATGAGCGCAGCACTGGGGAAACCTCTTTCGAATAGGGTTTCATTGTAATGACTGAGTTTTTGTAAACCAGATTGGAGTAATAAAGATGATTTTTTATTTGCAACTGTGAGATTCATCACGGTCGATTTCTTTCAGCATGTTTTCTTCTCCTTCAGCTGTGTTAAATCTGTTTGGAATTTATTTGATATGCTCCTTACTCACAGTTGATGTGTTATCATTTCTTTATGTCTTCCTTAATCCATCATGACTGCATTACATTTTGTTTTCTTCTAACCGATGTGTTTTGTTATACTTTAGTACGACCACTACTATAACGAATGGATTTGGGTTTTCTGTAATTGTTTATTGTCTTTCCTCGGCACCAGCTATCAGCGGTGTAAGACCAATTTGCATTTTCAGAGTTCTTCATATATCATTCTCTACGTCGGCCTTTCCTTTTTCTTTCCGCTACCGCATCATGATTTATCAAAGCGCTGAAAGATAGACTTACTTTGCCTCACTTTCCGCAATTTATTTGATCTCTACTATTGTCTCTTTTCCTCGGTTTTCATTTGACTCCATGCCTAATGGACCATTTCCCTGGTTTAACCCACAAACCCCACAAATCCAAGACCATCATTTACCCATAAATCTGCCCATCTTTTTCACGTTTACTTTAATTTATTTTGTGACATTTTTTGAGAGATCCCTCTCGGGTTTGGGGAGGGCAGTCTTCCAATCCAAAGTGGTTCGAGGTTTCCTCGGGATTGATTTTCTACAACCCATTTCAGTTCTGAGTGTCAACAGTGGTATTGACCCAGAAATCAATCGCCCGCATGACTAGACAATCTAGCCGATAAAGTGTTGCAATCTTTTTCGTGTCCTGAGTATAGAACCTCTTGACTTGTTCTTGAAAATATGGAGTTTCTTGGAGCCTCTTTATCTAGTGGAAAAGTTATTTCGGAAACTTAACCTAGAAAATCTCATACTGGTCGCTCGATCTTTTTGAGTAAAAGACTGCTTCACGAGTATCTTCCATCGATTTCCCCCTCAGTTCTGCTTATTTCCATTTGAAGGCGTCACAGTTTCTTTCCCACCATTGGTTAATACTAGATCTATGAATCTGCGGAAGCACCCTCCCTACAGGTTCCTTTTGAACGCAGGTCCAGGCAACAGAACCATTTTGTTGGCACAAGTTTTCTCAGACTAGGGTCCTTCTCAGGTTACCAAAAAATGGTACCGAGTAGTCTAGAGCACTGGCGTTTTCATCTCCTCCGAAGAGAAGAAGTCTCACCTGAAATTTTGTTGAGACAAATAGATAGGGAAGGGTAAGGAAAAGACCTAGGAGAATTCACAGAACCTTCAAGACTCTTTCTAACCTTGCGCAATACATCTAGCTATCAAACAGATATGAATCTTATGTGTGCAAGAATCGAACCTACTTATGTTGCAGAAAAGCATTTAAACACAGAACCATCATGACGAATGCATAGACCATAAAGAAGTACTATAATGCATGAGTAAAACACAAGAAGACATAGCATAATTTTGAAAATTTATATCCTTATATTATCTTTGAAATCTTCCTTCAATTATAATCTTGGAAATACATAGTAGTGCTCTATTACGGACTCTTGGATCTGGACTCATGTCGCAGAGCTATGACTCTCAAACTGGTATATTGATTAAATTACAGACTCGGGACTTGACTTGACTCAGCTGACAACAACCTAATAGAGAGGGAAAGATCACGTTGAACTTGACCACAATTCAGTTGAACCCATAGTTAGCCCTTTTACAATCATGTTCATCCCTATATATAAGCTAGGTTGTGTCTTTTGTCTCGGCTTGCACGCTTTCTTTTCTATTTCAACCGCTTTTTCTTAGTTGGCATTGTGTTGTCCTTTTTGCAACTGATTTTTGTTGCTCTTTTTTGCTCTGTTGTCCAACTTCTTCTGAAGCTTGCGCAACTCGTACTCAGTCAAAACTTTTGCAATTCCTTATCCCCAAAAAAAGGGTCCAATAGCTCTCCCCAGTCACTCTAAGATCCATCATGTTTTTCATGCTTGTTTCTTAAAGAAAGTGATTGGAACTAAGTGCCAAACTCAAACAAGTCTCCTTGAATTAGATAAGGAAGGATCCATTTGGTTGCATCCCAAAGTAGTCATAGACCACCATGAGCATCGTCTCTGTCATCACACCATCAAGGAAGTGTTAGTTTAGTGGAGTGATACACCACTATAATATTCCACATGGCAGTCGACTACCATTCTGTAAACATTTCCCCATCTCAAGCCTTGAGAACAAGGTTGTTTTTGAAGGGCAGGGTATGTTAGGTACCTAATCTCCCAAACCCCTGTAGAATTATATTTTTTCTATGTAATAAATATTGGCATTACTAAATAATGCCTATGTAATACTATGAACATAGCTATGTAAGAAGACTTAATAGAAGTTTCCACTTCTAGAAATATATGTCTCTAGAATGTTCTCTAAAATATATAAATAGGACTAGAAAACATGGGAAAGTTTTATCTTGAGAATTATTTTGTAATTGATTTATGCTATGCTCGAGGTTTCCCCCTCGAAGAAGCAAATGAACTTGTGTTTCTATAAATAAAGGTATCATTTTTTTATGTTATTGTTCTCTATATTTTTATCTTTCCATTGATATTTTTCATAACAATTTTGTTTCTGTTTTGCATAATACATATGGCACCTTACACCTAAAGTCCTTTTAATTGGGTATTGTGGTTAGTAAATTTTTATGAAGCAATTAATCTATGAAAATCAAGATTTTTTTCACCCAATTTACCTATTATTATTCACTCTCCCTTTTAAAGGAATTCCCAGTTTGCACCTTTGGTAGAATCATGTTTCCTATGATTTTCTCTAAATTGGAATGCTCCCAATTCTAGTATTTTTTTGGTTTTCTCCGTGTTAGGGGAATTCTTGCATCACCCTTCCCATGTTTGGTTGTTTCACTTATTTGAATTTATTTCTTTATCATTCATCATGTATCTTCTTTCATTAGGTTGATTTCTAAGGCATCATTTCCCTTCCTCCATTGGATCTACTCCTATAGACATTAACACATTTTCTATGGGAGTTTGATCTATAGGATTTGTACTTTGAGTTCCATTTTTTTATTGCTGAAGTTGTCACATTTGGTAGTGGATTATCATCATTGGTATCCAATCAAATACTTGTTTTCAATGTTTGACTTTAATTCATCTATTCATAGTTTTTGAATAGTATTCATACCTTTGATCCGGATTATTTCGAGCACGAAATGAGAACGGAGATAAAATAAAGAAATGTATTGAGATATTGCAAGAGATCCAATAATATAACAGAGATATATTAGATGTATATAACAAGAGGAACAGATATACAATAATACACAATTTCTATTAATGAGTGAAATGTACAGAACTGTAAAATTATAGAGTGAAAGACTCACTAGAATGGTGGAAGCTTATCTCTGAGAAGAGATGTGATGGTTATTCTCATTCAAAAGAAGATGATTGTTACAACGAGGCTTCAAAGACATTTTAACATAAATAAAATTCAAACAACCGTGTGTTCACTTTTAACTTCTCTCACCTACTAAACATAGAATACCTATTTCTCATAAAACTCATCCTAACGCTTTTCTTAATCATCAATTAATTAAAAATCAAAAATCAATATTTTTCTTAACAATCGGTTCATACATGTTCCTATTCTACTTAAAACAAATTATTTTAACTTAACCTACATCATACCAAAATCATCATCCTCCTCTCACAACAATGAACAATTCCAAAATGAATTACATGTCAATTTAAATTGTAAACATACATTATATCATGTCAAAAACAAACAATAATTTAATATAAATTAATTAGAAATCAAAAATCAATATTTTTCTTAACAATCGGTTCATACATGTTCTTATTCTACTTAAAACAAATTATTTTAACTTAACCTACATCATACCAAAATCATCATCCTCCTCTCACAACGATGAACAATTCCAAAATGAATTACATGTCAATTTAAATTGTAAACATACATTATATCATGTCAAAAACAAACAATAATTTAATGTAAAAACAATGATGAGAAAGTACATAATGAAAATCATAAAAGACCCAAAAATGGACTTATGTGATCAACCAAACGCTTTGCCACATGTTTTATCATACCAAAAGGAATGGTGATAAACTATAAATCGAGGCTCGTAAAGAACCTTAGAAATCAAACTAGCTGCTTATGTGATCAACCATAAGTGCATTCACAATCTGATTTGAGCATAAAACCTCATATTTATAATGGATGGTAATTAAGTTATAAACCAAATGCTTTGATACCTTTGGAAAAAAAGATAATTGCAATTACTAAAATAAAAGAAAGATGGTAATTAAGTTATAAACCAAATGCTTTGATACTTTGGAAAAAAAGATAATTATAATTATTAAAATAAAACAAATGAATATAATGTTTTAAAACAAATGAATATAACGCTTTAATTCGATTTAAAATAAAATTCCAATCAATGACAAGTTTGACACGAAAGTTTACTAATATTATAATCAAACTCCAATGTGTATGGCATGCAAATTTAACATGGTTTAAAAGAGAACTCCATAATAATTTTGATTTCAAACACTCAACAAATAAGCACATACACTATTAAGAGTGCAATCTCAAAAATATTAAAGTGTGCACTTGCTTTGACCTGATGTTTTTCCCTCTATAAAATATTAAAATCAAAATTAATTATGTAAATATAATAGTTAAAATTATGTAAATATTTTATCATAAAATATATAAATAAATTATACATTATTTTGCAGTTATAAAGTATATAAATAAATTATATATTATTTTATAAATTTTTGAGATTATCATCATATATATGTTTATTTTGATTTGAAATAAGGTTTTATACTATATAAAAAATTATATATTATATATTTAACTTATTAAAAAGATTATAAATTTAATTATTTTATTAGAAATTAAAATTATATATATCATCTATTTAAATTATAAAAAATAATAAAATCATTATTTCATTAAAAATTAATATAGTTAAATGTTTGAAATATAATATTTAAATGTAAATAAAATTTAATCAAAAATAATACATACATAAATTAAGTTTTTTTATTTTTTGAGATTTTATAAATAACTATCAAATAATATAACCATAAATATATATCAAAAGACACATCCAGGATAATCTCCTCCTGGACCTCCAAAGAAGATATGGCTACCTTTTTTATTGTCAA